>RCWM02000471.1:600000-859456 GCA_003667255.2 Euschistus heros | reverse complement strand
CATCTAGCAAAATTAATATAGAAAATTAAATGATGAAAAATTTCACGTTAATCGTGCATTATATAACACTAATTAAAAAAAAGACATAATGACAAATAATAATAAAACTGGTGTTATATAAAACAAAAAAAAAAGTTTGTTATTATGGATTCATTTCATGGACAACTTCAACGCGGTGACGAGTCCTGGCCCTCCAGCCTTCTCTGTGTTGTGGCAGCCTGAAATTAGGATAACCTATATCTTTTCTTTTACATCCACCTCAGGTACATTACTTCATACATTTTCATGAAATAGTGCGCATCATAAAATTAATTAGAAAATATCGGAACACCAATAAACCAACTAAAAAGTTATAATAAGAGTATGGTTGAATGAAGAAGAAAATAATCAGGGATATAGTGAAACATGAAACACCACCTCAAGTAGAAATACGTGGGGTCGACGAAAATATTTGTTAGGTCTATATCTTTTCGAATTCAGTAAGTCGAGAGAGGGAACATATGAGTCATTTGAAAGGCGGTGTTCGAGAGAACCCGTCAAGTTGGATTGAAACTGTCCCCCGAGAAATCGCTGTTAGGCGAGAGGCAGATTATCTTTTTCAGGGACATACAATTTCAGAAGAGGGTGTGAAGCCGGACAAGGGGAAGGTTGACGCGATCGCGAGGATGGATATCCCGCGCGATGTTAAGGGAATCCGACGCTTGATGGGGCTTTAAACTACTACCGTCGCACAGTGAGGAAAGTAGCCCTAATTGTTAGCATAAACTAAATATTCTTACTTACATCTTAAATAATCATCAACATTGGTTTTTAAAGCTATATATCATACATTGAAAAATCTAAATCACTCACTTTATTTGTGTACAATAGGGAAAAACTTAGAAAACAGTAAATAAAATAATTCACACTTTTCATCAAAATAAGTAACACACGTTCAATCAACATTTCCTCATCGTCTTACCTCTTCTGTGTCAGACCTTTTTTCAAAAGGAAAAGAAAGAAAGTTTAAAGCCTCTGTTGGTGGTGATTTAAATTTTTCTTAGGTAGTTTTCGATTGCTTGTTAGAAACTCTGGGTCTGAACTCGACAAAAAGTTAATAAATATATCCTACTTGGATTTTTCTCGACTACACTTGCGTAATGTTCACGATATTTTTTGAAATCCTTGTTACGAGCTCCTGTGCTTCCTGTACCATGAATAAGAAACTTGTCGAGAGTAGGTGACATCGGGTACCCATGGGTACTTTTAATACTTTGTAGTACCATGAGCAAACGCTTGATAGGCATTAGTATTAATTTCGTACCCACTTGATATTGCTATCAGTATTGTACGAAGCCTTTTAAATTAGTTCAGCGTCAATCCCGGTAATTTCTGACGAAATATCAGCACGAGAGAAAAATCGCTCAGCCGTATTTCCATCGTTTACAATTTCCAAAGCCAGGTTTGGCACGTCAACGATCAAACCACACTTTTTAAAAAAAACTTTCCTTGGATTGGACTCTTGGTTTTCTTTAAGAACTTGTGTGTCTTCATTGCTGCGGTCTTGCCATTTTTTAGTGGAAGCTTGTATGATAGGTGTCTAGGATAGGAAATAAAACTGATTTTTTAGTCTATGCACTAACAAAGGAGAAATATTTTTTTCTGACGCGGGGGGGCAAGATTTTTCAACGAAACCATAATATTAAGATAATGTACTAGAAGATGGTGGAAAAAAAAAATGCTTGGACGGGTTTGGAAGGTTTCTAAACCATTCGCTACAGATAAACTAAAATCAATAATAATCTGATTATATTATATTATTAAAGCAAATATATACTATATTTCAAAATTATATACCTCAAGATGAGATTCCATGTCATAAAAATACACCAGCATTAAAACTGTATGTAAAAAAAACAAACGCTCTGTTAATAACAAATTGATGCGGACACTGACATTGATGCCACGGAACTTTGTTCACTTTCACCGATTATCAGTACAAGACATGACAGTTATCAGCTTGAGGAATTACTATATTTTGTTCTACAGAGCGTTAACTAACAGATAATTAAGGCATCACGTTGAAAGGATAATTTTAGTTTTAGGACTTTCTGCTACGTTTTGCTTTAGTTTACCCCACTGTGCGTCGGTTCGTACCGGAGATGGCGCGATTCCTAGTACCCAGTAACGGTTCATTAAAGAAGGGCCGGAAGATCTTTATTACCCCGGTAATGGAAAGAACATCAGGGGGTGTTTAGAGGAATTGAAAGAGGAACCGGTATTGGCGTTTTCTGAATTTAATAAAATGTTCATGGTGACTACAGACGCGAGCGAGTTTGCGCTAGGGGCGGTATTGTCACCGCGTTTGAGTATGAAAAAGGGGACCGACCAGTGGCGTATGTGAGCCGGAAGCTTAAGGAGTCCTCCATGCAAGTTACTAGATGGAAGGAGTTCCTCAGTCAATACAATCTCGAGATTGTTTATAAGCCGGGCCGAGAGAATCTAGTAGCGGACTGGTTGTCGCGGGCGGTTACTGTCAAGGAGAAAGCAGTCGAGGAGGGGGGGGAAAGCGGGGCTATCGGAAGATATTCGACAATTTTGAGAGAGTGGACACCGGAGGGTGAGGGAGGGAGAGAACGGTTCCGAATATTGTGACAACAGGGAGGGCCCGCAGGAAGAAATTAGTTCCGAAGAAGAAAAGACCGGTTGAGATGGAAGAACGGGAGGAAATTGTTAATGATAAGAAATGCCAAATTATTTGGAAAAACAAGGACTTTCGGGCCGTTAAAGATAGAATACACGAAGAACAGCAAGTGTGAAATCGCGACTATCTGGTCTCAACCCGGGGTCATTGAGGAATCTGTTGTGCTTTGAAATATACATCTAACGCTGGAAAGACATTCTATCTGTACGTAGGGAATAATACCGTGTGAGATATGATTAAGAGACGGTGGCGAACCGAGAAACAAGGGATAGATCTGATGTTCATCGGTGTACGGTAATGTTAGAAGTGGGGTACAGGAGGAGACGCCTACGGCAGAGGCAACGCTGTCCAATTTGGAAATTGACATGTTTTTTTTGGAGAGTATTTTTGTTTTTTTTTGTACAAATGAATTACAATGCTCGACGTCTTCAGTAAGATAGCGTTGGCACAATTGGTACAGGAGAAGTCAGCCCGAAGCAGCTTTGGGGGCCCTGAGTACGTGGTTTAGGTTCTACGGGATGCCTGAGCGAATTTCATCCGACGGAGGGCTGGAGTTTGACAATTCGCAGGTTCGGGCGGAAGCCAAGGCCTTAGAAATCACGTGGAAGATCAATACCCCAGGGCACCCTAATTTTAGAGGGATTGAGCAGTTACACGGGACTTTGAGCGACCACCTCAGAGTCTACCAGGCCGAAAAGGGACTAGAGCCGGACGTAGCGATGGTAAAGGCGGTTGCGGCATATAAATTTCTCAATTCATTCGGTTACGGGATTTCCCCGTTTTAGGTTATTTTTGGGCTTAGACAGCGTAGGAGGAATTTCAGGGACACTATCGTGGATGGAGTAGTTTCTGAACAGATTTAGAGTAACCAGGTCGCGCTGGGTAAATTATAGGATAAGGTGCGCGAACAAATTCAAAGGGGGAAGTGGAATAGGGTAGATAAAGCGAATTTAAAGGTAAAAGACGCAATGGGAAATATTAAAATAGGATCCATGTTTACAGAAAACGCAGTTCAAATCGAGGTAAAGAGTTACTGCGGTATGAGGGGTCATTCAGAGTGATCGCCATTAGAGAGCATAACGTGGTGACGCTGGAGAGCGTCAAAGAACCACGTAAATGTAGGAATGCCTGCATTGAACAATTGAGGCTCCCCATAGAGGAGCAAGTTAGCCTGTGACTGTTCCGTTGCGAACAACGGAATAAGAAATTGTTTATCTCTCAAATTTTTGTTTTTGAGAAAAAATGTGTTTTTGCTCTTAGATTTTGGAAAAAAAATTATTTTGTAAATGAGAAAAATGTTTGTGGTTAAATTTTGAGACTGCTAATATGTTTATAGAGAATAAGGGTTTTTAGTTCTTGTAAAAAGGGTTTTATTTTAATAGCGATGTATATATTTTAGGGAGTAGTGTGTAAGTTGTAGAGTGAGAGAAATTAGTTTTGTACATACAGTGGGTCAAAGAAGTATTGGAAAACACATTATTTCTAATATTTTAAAAGTATAAAGGCTAATTGTCTGTTACTTAATTTGTTTAAAAAGTAGCATACAACTTTTATTAGTGGCAATTGATTGAGCTAATTAAAAACCAACTGTAATTAAAATTAAAAAAAATATAAATTTCAAGGGTAAAAAAAGTATTGGCATAGTTGTATAAACTTTGATAATAAGTTCTTTATTTGCATTAAACACATACTTTAATCCTTTCAGATAGAAATATATATTAACCAAAATGCATACGATTATTTTACACTATATTTTGAACAGTTAAATGTCCATAAAATGGAGAAAAGTACAAAACAATTGTGTATAATTATGAATCCGTATGGTTAAATTGCGTTTTCGTGGATTTAGTTATCGTAAAATTCCGTTTAGACTTGGTATAAGTTTTAGGACACTTAGGAACATCATAAAAAAGAATAATGAAATGGGTTCAGTCGTTAACAAACGACGCTCAGGAAGGCAACAACCTTTTTCTGAAAAATAAATAAAAATAGTTCACAATATAATGGCAAAAACACTCTCTATTGCATAACAGATAATTT
This sequence comes from Euschistus heros, assembly GCA_003667255.2. Taxonomy (NCBI): domain Eukaryota; kingdom Metazoa; phylum Arthropoda; class Insecta; order Hemiptera; family Pentatomidae; genus Euschistus; species Euschistus heros. Next base: position 854,733 of record RCWM02000471.1, on the reverse strand, counting down.
CAAATGAGCAATGTTAGGCTAACAATAAACATGGAGTTAGGAGCATTTAAGTTTGGGATTGCGTGTCCTAAAACGGAGTGGAAAACTTGAACTTCATTGAAGGTATTATGAATGCAGATAAATATGTTAGCATTTAGCACTGATGGTGAACCGGGACACAAATATCTTCCGGCGAAATAACGGCCCAAAGCAAACTGCTGATAAAAACAGAAGAGTGGTTGCTTTCTAATGTTGGGAGATAAATCAAAACTCCTCCCCAGTCACCGAATTTAAATCCCATAGAGCCCTTATGTATTTTTAAGACCGTAAAAATAAAAATCTCCCAAACAGCTTAAAACTGTTTTACAGCAAGAATGGGATAAAATTCCCATTCATAAAAAGTAATCCACCAAGTTGTTTCCTTAATTGTAGGAAGACTTCAGGTCATAATAGTTGCAAATGGTATTGCAATCAAAATAAAAATGTCTGCTTTGCCAATAATTTTTGACCCTTGAAATATATATTTTATTTTTTTTTAATTACAGTTTGTTTTCAATAAAACATGAAACATTCCTGCTTCATAAAGAATGTCAGTCTTTATTTAACGTTAAAGTATTTCTTCATCACATAATTTAAATAATATCACATCAATTCACTTTCAATATCAATATCAATATGACACTCAGTTTTAGCCATAGTTTTCTGAAAATTATTTAAAAATAATTTTATTTAACATTGTCCTGGTATCTTAAACATTTGCATGGAATATAAACATACAATGCCAATGTGAAAATAAGGTTAAAAATATTACTGCCGAAATCCTATTAATTTATTTCGGATTTTCCCGGGAGTATATTATGAGGGCCGTAGCCTACTATCGAAACACATGAAGTCCGTTTCAAATAAATATTTGGTTTATAGTGGACATGACAATGTGAAGAATGAATGTACTTACAGTCAGTGGTTACGAACTGATGCGTCCACGAGAAACAGCTACCTGCCACTGCAAATATATACTGAAAAAATTTCAAAACTTCCTTCCGAATACTTTTTTTTTTTTAGTAATGGCAGACAATGTTAAAAAGTCACGGGGAAAGAATAAAATAACTCGGGGATTGGTTTCTTGGACATTATAATCCTGAAAAACACATTTTCACTCTCTTCCACCATTTTTTTTTTAATTTAAGAGTTTCTTCACATATGAAGGTTTCTTCACCCAAACTCCTCGTCCAACGCCCTCCTCCATTCTTCCCTATCGGCTGCATCTTCCTCCCTCAACCCGTGTCCAGCCATGCTCTCCTCCACTTTGTCCCTCCATTGGGTACGAGGTCTTCCTCTCCTTCTCCTTCCCTCGGCCTCCCATTCGATTAACATTTTCGGGATCCGTTCCTTGTTCATCCTTCTCACATGGCCATACCACCTCAATCTTCTCTCCTCGATCACCACCAACACACTCCCTCTCACATTCATCCTCTCCCTTATATCACTGTTCCTAATGCGTTCCATTCTCGATATCCTTGCAGCTCTCCTCCAGAAATCCATTTCCACCGACAGTAGTCTTTCTTCCTGTGCCCTGTTAAGGGTCCAAGTCTCAGAGGCGTATAACATTACACTTTGGACTAATGCGCTATATATTAGTTTCTTTGTTCTTTCAATTATGTTGCTACTCCAGAGAAGAGAATTCAGCATGCCCACAGCTTTCCTGCCATTTGTTATTCTCTTTCTAACCTCGGCATTTGTGGTTCCATTTCTTTCCAGAATTGAGCCAAGGTAACAAAATTGTTCCACTCTATCCAGGCTCGCAATTTCAGGCTCTAATATTTCCTCTCTGTCTGTGCTCATATATTTGGTCTTTTTATAGTTAATGTTCAAACCCCAGTTCTTATATTGCTCCGCCACTTTCCTAAAACATATAGCTCGCATCTTCTTCTTCCTGAGCGATGATTACTTGATCATCTGCAAATAGTAAATGGTGTAAATGCTTGTCATTTATCGGTATGCCCATCTGACCACAGTTCCTTGACCATCCCTTCAGACAAACATCAATGTATATTTTGAATAATGTTGGCGACATACAGCATCCTTGGAGCAATCCTTTGCTGTTTGGGAAAACTTCTGATAATCAATTTCCTATTTTTATTTGGCATTTATTACCTCTATATATTTCTCTGATTACTCCCGTAATGTTACTGTTTATGCCAGCCATATCCAGGGCTTCCCACAGTAGCTTTCGAGGAACACTATCATACGCCTTTTCAAGATCTATAAATATCATGTCCAGTCTCCTCGCCTTGGCTGTTTGCTTTTCTAACAGTTGTCGGAGGGTAAAGATGTGGTCAATACAGGATTTCCCTGCTGTGAATCCACATTGTTCCTCTGCCTGCGAGAATTCTTTTTCCAATTTACCCTTTATTATTCTACCCAGCAATTTCATTATTGGGTTCGTAACACATATCCCTCTATAATTATCGCATACTTTTTTATTTCCCTTTTTGAATACTGGTGTGATATATCCCATTTTCATTTCTGCTGGTATACTTTCACCTGCCAGTATACGATTTATGAGATCAGTAAGTAGTCTTGTCACCTCACTCCCACTATACTTGATCAGTTCTGCGCAGATTCCACCTGGGCCAGGGGCTTTCCCATTTCTAAGTTTCTTTTGTTCTAGCTGGAGTTCCTCTTGGGTGATTTTTAACGGAGTGTCAGTAGAAAAGGGGGTCGTTTCCTGTTCTGCGAATTCTATCCTGTTCTCATGCAGTAACGCGCTAAAATGTTTTGTCCAATCAGCCATTTGCACCATATTCAGCATAGTATTTTGCTTCTCGCTTTTTCTCATACCTTTTAATATGGTCCATGCTTCAACGGCTCGTCCAAACCCTAGTCTGCTGTTTATCCTAGCACACGTTTTTTCCCATGATTTATTTTTCTCGGTTCTCACCAATTTATTTAGTTCTCTCCTCTCTTCAACATACCTCCTCCTGTCCTCCTCCTTTTTTGTGCTAAGCCACCTCATATATACTTGTTTTTTCTTTTCTGCTCCACTCACTATAATTTCTGTCAACCATTCCTTTCTTTTTCTTCCACCATTATATTTTAATATTACTACCCATTAGTAGAGTTAGTTTCGCCCTATCAAGTAATAATTATTTACATAATTGTAAATCCAAGCATAGACTTGGAGCTTTTTTGACACAGAAAACTCTGATCGAAAATTTGACGAAAATCTGACGACAGTCAGAAATATAATTGAGAAAAGTTTTTGTAATATAACATTAGTCGCCAGGACGTACCATTTAGGAGTTATATTGATTCCAATGAACAAAGTCACGTAACATTTTTTTTCACCTTCAAAAATGTAACATTTTGGCACGATCTATCTCTGTTAGTGTTGTTCGGATCGAACATTCAACGACAGATATACAGTATACGATAAATCAAAGACTTTTTTGAGGAAACCGCGTTTTTTTTTTTCCATAAAAGCGGTAATATCTCCATTTTTAAAAATATTTTTCAAATTTTGACCACATTTTCGGATTTAGCATTCAATTTTCTATAATAGCTGAGTACTTGTAACCTTGAATTTTACAAACTTGGTATCTAAAGAACAGCCTTGATCTTCACCTTATTTGGGAAAGTCACAATGTCTCATATTACTTCAACGCTCACCGTTTTTTGAAAAAAAAACTATCCACAAAACGTCAAATCTCACAAAATCTTGAAAATTTAATAAGCTTTCGAATGATATGTTAAACGTAATGATTTTGTTTCGATTTCATGGAGAAATGTACTTTTGGAACCGAAAAACCATGGTGTTCTCATTTGCCATACAAATCTTTTACTTGTGTAAATAAAACATTATGACAATCCCTTGATGGAAATGTGCATTTTAAACATAATAAACTCTTCATTGTAATAAAAAGCAAAAAAAAAAATTATTGTTTCATAGAAAATAAAGGAAAACTGTCAATAAAGCGACACCAGATCAGAGGATCTTATGTTATTACATTTATTTATTTATTATTATTATTTAGGATTTATTTTATTAGATTTTCAATGTAATGTTTAAAATCCAGTGATTATGAACATCGCCCTAAATTTGCCGTTAGTTTCTGAATGCAGATTGTGTTGAAGAATACCACTTTTTGAGGTGAATTTTATGGGCAGATGAGTCTGTGGCATTCTACCGTTCCATGTACCAACGATATGGTTTATATTTGTATTGCTTTGGAATAATGTGGAGGAGCACCATGGTGTTGGAAAATCATATTTTGCCGAACTTCAGGTGTAATATCGTGATGAAGTTGTGGTAGGATATTTTGTAACAAATCTTAGTAATCTCATCATTCAATTTGTTGGGTAAACTATGATTCTTCAATACTATTCGATAGCAATACAAAAACCATGTCTTCCCCTGTAAAAACAGACTCATCTGCCCATAAAATGCACCTCAAAAAGTAGTATTCTTTAATACAATCTTCATTCAGAACCTAACGGCAAAAATGAGGTGTATGTTCATTATCATAAGGTGAAGATCAAGCTGTTCTTTTGATACCAAGTTTGTAAAATTCAAGGTTACAAGTACTCAGCTATTATAGAAAATTGAATTCTAAATCCGAAAATGTGGTCAAAATGTGAAAAATATTTAAACAAAATGGAGATATTACAGCTTTTATGAAAAAAAAAAACGTGGTTTCCTCAAAAAAGTCTTTGATTTATCGTATATCTGCAACGGATTGGAATAGAAAGGTGAGGTCTGCGGCATTTTGTTACATTTTTGATCAAGTTTCACCCAATTTTTATTTTACACTAAGAGATACTCACCCTGTATTGGTTTGGATGAAAAAAGTGACGGTTAGCCTTAATTTTTTAAGTATCAGACCTTTTTGACATAATCTAGCTCTATTGGTGTTGCTCCAATTGAAATTTTGACGACAGTTCCTCACCAGATAGAGACAAATCCATGATATAGTGTTTTTCCCCAGCCAGGGATAAATTAATTTTTTTTTTTTTTTTTTTTTTTTTTTTTTACATTCTTCTGACTTTCTCCATTCCCAATTCACTGGAAGAGTAAGATTCATCATTGGAGGAGAAAACAAAGAAAAAAAAAATACACTTTTGCTCCTACCTTAATTCTGTTTTAGAAAAAAAACAAAAAACTTTGCCCAGATGTCATTAAAATTAGCTTCATAAGGCAAGTTTAGAAGCCCCTTATCTAAACTTTAAAAAGAAACCAAAAAAGTCTAATTCATAGAACAAAAACATATTAACTCCAAAGATGTTATTGTTGACTTAGATGTTATTAAAGTCAAGTTTAAATCGTAGGGGAAATATTGAGAATAAGTTCCTTTTCATTACATGGAAAAATATGTGTAATGTGTTAAGGATTAAAAGGATAACACCGGATAAAATACAAAATCTTTATTATAATTCAAAACGTGGCACATCGTACATAGCATAATGGGGTTAAAATTTAACAGGATACAGTACAATACAATAACCTCTCAGTCACACAGTGTTGCGAGCAATATCTTACATACCGATAAATAATATTTTTTTTTCATTTATTGATATTTACAACAGTACAGAATAATATACAACAAGTAAATGTGTTGACAGTGAATACAATGGCATGTAAATAAGTTGTGAAGAACTACTCACTAGTAGCACTTCAATAAAATCTACACTAAAAGGTCTCTAGGCCATCTTCTTTTCAGACGCCTCGGAGGATTATTAGTAATGTAGGAGGAAGCAAGTTGGGAGACTAGTGGATTGGAGTGGTTATGGAGCTTACTATGGAACGATAGGTATCTGGTTTGGGCTAACTCAGCAACAAATGGAACTTTAAAGTCTTTATGGATAAGCTGATTGGTGACAAAGTAAGGGGCATTTAGGATTTTTCGAAGGATTTTTGATTGTAAGGATTGGATACGAGATGAATTGGATGGTTTAGTAGAGCCTCAAAGCTCAACTCCGTACGTCCAAATAGGTCTAATAACAGTCATGTAAATAAGTTTTTTGTAATGAATTGGGAGGTTTGATCGTTTGTCTAGTAAATGTTGAAGTAGTCTGTAACGACGAGCAGTTTCTTGTCACTTTAGTCTTGTAAATAATAATTTAAATATAAATCATTGTCATTATAACACAATGCACATTCAGTACGAATGTGCAAAGAACATTAATTGTACAGTTGAAGAAATGAATGATAAATCCTGTGAAGTTCAAGAAAATACAATAAATTCTTAAGACGTGGAAACAAGCAATATTAAATCTAAATCTGTAATAGTAAGCCTAAATATTGTAAATAGTAATTAAAATATTTATCCACCAATCAGTAACCTTAAATCATGCCGCTTAAAAATCAGTTTCTTGATTTTTATGATAAAGTTGATGATACCTGGTCGTTTTAAATCTGATATTCTTTTGGACAAAGCCAATTGAAAAAAAAAAAAAAAAAACACTACCGCCTGTGATTAGTGTTTATCATGTTAAATGTATTGTCTTATGACTTCGAGGGAGACCAGGCACCCCTCCCCCGGATTATCTCAGATGAGGACGTTTTAACTTGTAACTCACAGATTTGAATGCCGATTTTAGTGTAGGTAATAGAGACATATAATAGTGCAAAACTAGAGTTATAGCCGCCAATGAACATTAGGAGACGAGAAAAAAAAATATAAAAATCACATTTAATTTTTTTTTCTCAGCTCTCAGTCAAAACAGAGGAATGATTCTTTCACGTTAAATTGTAGTTGTGTATGCTATATGAAATAAAAATACTTTCGTTATGCTCAAGACTTGACCGGCTTTAGGGTGCTGAAAAAATCCAAACATTCTTTTTTTTACAAAATTACAAGGAAATCCGCTGTAAATCAGTGGAATTTTTTTCTCATGAACAGCTGACCACAAATCTCGATTTAACACCCCCCCAAAAAACTCTAATTGTGAAATTTTATTAAAATCAAAAAATATTTATTTTTTATCCCTTTAATCCCTCGAGGACATTAATTTTTTAAAGTTAAGATTTCATCTTCCGGAGGTCGCAGGATTTCCCCTTTTTGAAGGTTAATCCCTAAAATTAACATTAGGTTAACCCCAGGTTTTAGTGGACAAACACTGATGTGAATAAAAAATCCCTAGGTTAACTATAACTTTTAATATCTCAATAAGGAGAAATCCTGCGACCTCTACTTGTCTTCTAGATGCCCTTAAAATTTGGTTTCAACCGATGGCGAATTTTGTGAGATAGCGCAAATTATTTACTTTTTTCACAAATTGACAGCCTCTTGCCTTCTAAAATCCTACGAAATTTTATGGGTAAAAAAAATTTAATTTTTGATTTCGACAAAATTGGTTTCTACATGTTTTTAGAAACTCTGAGATGAGGAATCTGAAAATAATATCAGTTATTAGTTTAAAAATTTGCCTCACCTATATTTTTATCTCAAATAGCATTGACACCCTAAGAATGATGAATAATCTAAAAATAAAACCAGGTTTAGGTTAAAAAAAAAACTCTATATTTTTAAAAAATGGTCTTATTTGAAATTTAGTGTGTAAAAATTAAAATAATAATAAAAATATATAATTTTAAAAAGTATTCTTTATATAATAAAGGTGAGGAAAATTTTTAAACTAATTAAAAATTTTTTTAAAATAAAAAAAATACAAAATTGTACTTGGAACCTTATTTTTCAAATGATTTACAAAGGAAAACTACAGCTGATTTATTACAGAATTGTTTAAAGCTTTATTTGTAGAAAATACAAAAAAAATTATCAAACATGTGAATGAAGATTTATGGGAATAGGTTCCAGGTTAATTTTTATTGATACAATAATAAACAAGAAATAATATAATATTAATTTTATATGACTTTTTAAATGATAGCTCTAAACTATTTTTATAGTCAGCCATTATATAGTTTTTTTAACAGATATATATCTCAACTGTTTGATATTCACAATCAAACATATGATGAGGCTTTTAACTTGTATGGCAGGCAATTATGTGTTTTATTAAAGAAGCATCTTCAGTAGCTTTATATTTAGAACAAGATCACTGATGGGGTTTCTCAACTAAATTGTGGGCCTTTGTAGGTTTTTTTTAAAGAAGTAGCCTCAGTAGCTTTATAGTTGCAATGAGAGCACTGATAGGGCTTCCCACCTGTATGGCGGACCATTGTGTTTTTTAAAGAACAAATTATTGTTGCTTTATAGTCTATTATACAACGAGGACATTGATGAGGCTTTTTATCTGTATGGCGGGCTATTATATGTCTTTTTAAAGTAGACAACTCAACTGCTTTAATGACACAGTGAGGGCATTGATGTGGCTTCTCGCCTGTATGGCGGCCCATTATATGTATTTTAAACTAAGACAACCGAACTGCTTTAAAGTCACAGTGAGGGCATTGATGAGGCCTCTCACCTGTATGGCGGGCCCTTATATGGGTTTTTAAACTACACAACACAACTTTTTTAAAGTCACAGTGCCCTCACCTGTATGGCGGACCATTGTGTTTTTTAAAGAACAAATTATTGTTGCTTTATTGTCTACAACGAGGACATTGATGAGGCTCTTTACCTGTATGGCGGGCCATTATATGTCTTTTTAAAGTAGACAAATCAACTTCTTTAAAGACACAGTGAGGGCACTGATGAGGCTTTTCACCTGTATGGCGGACCATTATGTGCCTTTTTAAAGCTCTATTTTCTGTTGCTTTATAGTCACATTGAGGACATTGGTAAGGTTTCTCAAATGTATGGCGGGCCCTTATATGGTTTTTTAAATTACCCAACAAAACTGTTTTGAAGTCACAGTGAGGGCATTGATGAGGCTTCTCACCAGTATGGCGGGCCATTATGTGATGTTTTAAAGCTCTATTTACTGTTGCTTTATAGTCACATTGAGGACATTGGTAAGGCTTCTCAAATGTATGACGGGCCATTATGTGACTTTTTAAAGCACTATTTTCTGTTGCTTTATAGTCACATTGAGGACATTGGTAAGGCTTCTCAAATGTATGGCGGGCCATTATGTGACTTTTTAAAGTACTATTTTCTGTTGCTTTATAGTCACATTGAGGACATTGATGAGGCTTTTTACCTGTATGGCGGACCATTATATGTCTTTTTAAAGTAGACAAATCAACTGCTTTAAAGACACAGTGAGGGCATTGATGAGGCTTTTCACCTGTATGGCGGACCATTATGTGCCTTTTTAAAGCTCTATTTTCTGTTGCTTTATAGTCACATTGAGGACATTGGTAAGGTTTCTCAAATGTATGGCGGGCCCTTATATGGTTTTTTAACTTACACAACACAACTGTTTTGAAGTCACAGTGAGGGCATTGATGAGGCTTCTCACCAGTATGGCGGGCCATTATGTGATGTTTTAAATCTCTATTTACTGATGCTTTATAGTCACATTGAGGACATTGGTAAGGCTTCTCAAATGTATGGCAGGCCATTATGTGACTTTTTAAAGCACTATTTTCTGTTGCTTTATAGTCACATTGAGGACATTGGTAAGGTTTCTCAAATGTATGGCGGGCCCTTATATGGGTTTTTAAATTACCCAACACAACTGTTTTAAAGTCACAGTGAGGGCATTGATGAGGCTTCTCACCAGTATGGCGGGCTATTATGTGATGTTTTAAAGCTCTATTTTCTGTTGCTTTATAGTCACATTGAAGACATTGGTAAGGCTTCTCAAATGTATGGTGGGCCATTATGTGCCTTTTTAAAGCTCTATTTTCTGTTGCTTTATAGTCACATTGAGGACATTGGTAAGGCTTCTCAAATGTATGGCGGGCCCTTATATGGGTTTTTAAATAACCCAACAAAACTGTTTTAAAGTCACAGTGAGGGCATGGATGAGGCTTCTCAAATGTATGTCGGGCCATTATATGTTTTTTAAAGCAAGATTTATAAGCTGCTTTATAATCACAATGAGGACATTGGTAAGGCTTCTCAAATGTATGGCGGGCCATTATATGTCTCTTTAAAGTAACAGCTTGAGTAGCTTTATAGTCACAATGAGGACATTGCTAAGACTTCTCAGATGTATGACGGGCTCTAATATGTTTTCTTAATGAAGCAGCTTCAGTAGCTTTATAGTCGCATTGAGAACACTGGTGAGGCTTCTCAAATGTATGGCGGGCCATTATATGTTTTCTTAAAGTAACAGCTTCAGTAGCTTTATAGTCACATTGAGGACATTGGTGAGGCTTCTCAAATGTATGGCGGGCCATTATATGTTTTCTTAAAGTAACAGCTTCAGTAGCTTTATAGTCACATTGAGGACATTGGTGAGGCTTCTCAAATGTATGGCGGGCCATTATATGTTTTTTTAAATTAGACAACTCAACTGCTTTAAATTCACAGTGAGGGCATTGCTGCGGCTTCTCACCAGTATGGCGGGCCATTATATGTTTTTTTAAATTAGACAACTCAGCTGCTTTAAAGTCACATTGAGGACATTGGTAAGGCTTCTCAAATGTATGGTGGGCCATTATATGTTTTTTTAAAATACTACTTCTTTTTGCTTTATAGTCACAATGAGGACACTGATAAGATTCCTCACCAGTATGATGGAAATTTATATGTTTTTTTATTTCAGTTAACCGAAATGTTTTATAACTGCAGTGAGAGCATTGATGAGACCTCTTAACTATTTGATGATCTATTAATTTTATTTTTAAATTAGGTATTGTTACAACTTCAGAGAAACTATTAGGACTTTGAAGAGGCTCCTTATCATTAAGATGAGGTATTGTAGGTTTTTCGTAATTCAAGTTCATTTCAGTTTTCACGACACCCTGGCAGTCGTCCTGTTTCTTATTGATCAAATTCTTGCGATCTAAGAACATAAAATACTGAATATGAATTTAAAATAATCATTATTATAGTAGATATTGTACCCTAAGAGTAATGCATATGGGCTAATATGGCTATTACGGGTCGATTTATCGATGGAAATTGCTCAGAGAGAAAAGATGGGAACCAATGGATTGAACTATTGGAAAATATACAATTCAGTAAAAGAACAATGTTTTTTAATAAGGTTTTTCCATGGTAACTGAACCTCTCTGAGCAGCCAAGATTAATTACAAGTATAAAAATTATATCACATGATCGTCAAATCGACACATAATGGTTTCATGTTAGTACTAATTGATAAAAGGAAATTAATATTAATAACTGGTAATGTTCCTAATGGGAATGAAATTAATACCTAATAATAATAATAATAATAAAATAACCCGTGTGGAGTTGCTAGTCTTCCATCGGACGCCTCCCCAGGTGGCGGATAGGGGAACGCTCACCAGATATGGTGGGCACCGGGGAAATAAAATACCCGGGGGCGGACCAAAACTAGCTCAAATCCAGGTGCGTCTGAACCCAGAATGGGCGGCATCCTGGTCAGCGTCTGATCCTCATGTTAGAGGCGGCTGGTAATGAACCTGGCAGAAGGTATAAAACGCAACTTCCCATTAACAATGGTGCCAACTATAAGACAAGCCTCGGACGAATCCGGAGTGAGGGCTGCTCCGGAAGGAACTGATAGTCAGCCTTCGACGTCGGAAAGCAGTGCGAGCGGTGCTTCGGCGTTGTATGATCCCGTAAGAAGGCCTTCCAACGAACTGACCTCGGACTTGGCTTGAAACCTGTACAGGTTCCCGCACAACGAAGAGTACCTCCCAACCCAAGTGATAGGCTGAAGCAGATGAGATGGACAAGGGAAATGAACATCGCTGCCATCCGTGCCTATTTCTTGGCCACAAAACTTGAGACAGAAAAGACTGGATACCGGACAAGACTGCTACAACTTTGGAATGAAGAATTCCCCCGATATTACAGTCACGGATCAACGGATCGCAGACCAAGTAAGAGTCGTACTACGGAATAATTTTTTATCTGAAGCGGAAATTGATTGGATTAAAAGAAAGATAGCCAGACAAGAACAAGAATATAACAGTGAAAGCGATAGGAACAGCATTCCAGTACCTGTTGATATAGTACCACCACCCAACGCAATAGAAGAAGATACCGACATAATTCGAATGAAAGAAATTTTTGAAACTGAGAATCTTTTATTTGATGGGATAACACTTAAAAATCGTCCAAGATTACCAAAAGTTCCTTATGGAATCAACACAATTAAAAAGCTTCGAGGAGTTGATAAAGTTTTAGAAACTGCTCTAACAACAGAAATGACCATCGACTAACAGCGTTCCAATCGACTTATGGAAACGCTCCGGATTTTTAAAATTAATAATGCTATCATTGCCTTACTTTCCAGACTGATGAATAACTGAAGCGTTATGCTCAGTATAAAGCAATCCACTGGGAGTATCTTCGAAGGCCCAAAAAAAATAAAAAGAGGAATATATCAAGGAGACTCTCTGAGCCCAACATGGTTCTGTTTAGCACTCAATCCTCTTAGTGAATTACTAAATTCTTCAAAAAAAGGATATCCTTTAAATGTAAAAACTGGACCAGTCATCTCGCACAGTTTATATATGGATGATTTGAAATTGTATGCAACAAATGATAGAGACATGAAAACATTACTGGGATTGGTTGTAGGATTCAGTAATGATATAAAAATGACATTAGGTCTTGAGAAATGTGCTACATTGAAAGCTGTACGTGGCGAACTAAAAGAAAGTGAAGGAATAGGGCTATCTAATAATACTAGGATACCCAATTTATCTGAAGGCGATGAGTACAAATATTTAGGTCTAATAGAGCTTCTGAAATTCAAAAAAAAAAAAACGCTAGGGAACATTTTGAAGTAAAATTTAAAAGAAGAATTAAATACCTCCTCAACACACAATTGTCTAATAGTAACATAATAAAAGCTATAAATACGTGGGCCTTTCCCGCGTTAATTTATAGTTTTGGTGTTCTTAAGTGGTCAGATACAGACCTGCAGGCCATTGACAGGTATGTAAGTGTGAAAATGGCCCATACAAGAAAACGGCACCCAAAATCCTCAGTCAGCAGACTTTACATTCCCAGGAAGCAAGGTGGAAGGGGGCTCTTGAATGCTCATGGGATGTGCAGGCGTATTGAGAATGACCTCAGAAATTATTTCAGCACGCATCACTCACCTAAATTCATAGCAATTAGTGTTATGGATCGAGGCCATACAGCTCTCAGCTTGGCAAGGGATCACGATAAAGAGGAACTAACAATCCAAGCAGTAATAGATGAGTGGAAATCAAAACCGCTTTATGGTAGGTATTATTTTTCACTTATGGAAGAAACCATAAATTTGGAATTGCCTACCAAATGGCTGGCAAATGGAAAACTGTTCCCTGAAACTGAAGGGTTCGTAATGGCGATGCAGGACCAATCGATTCCTACCAATGTTTACAGGAGACGAATTTGTGGGGAAAATATATCAGAAAAATGCTGCCTTTGTAAACAAAATCCGGAATCAATACCACACCTGGCATCAGGATGTACTGGTCTTGCTGGTACAGAGTACCTCCGCAGGCATAACATGTAGCAGGAATCCTACATCAAGAAATTGCAAAAATGTTTGGAATGCTAAAATAAGTGGTTCCTTATTATAAATATAGGCCAATCAGAATAATGATGTCAGGGAGATATAAATTATATTGGGACGAACAAATAATAACGGACTAAACAGTTCTCCACAACAAACCTGATATCCTACTAATGGATCTAGAAAAAAAAGAAGCAAGGATATTTGAGGTTGCAATACCTGTTGATGATAACATCCACAAAACCATGCCAACGAAAATATGCAGGTACCAAGAGCTGGCTGGTGAGTTGAAGACAATGTACAACCTTCAAAATCCTGCCAGTAATAATATCATTCAATGGCCTTATACCTCAAGCGACAGTGCAATCCTTCAAAGGTGGAGAAATTTCATTGAAAAAATTAGAAAATGCACAGGTGGCAGTCCTACTTGACACAACATCAATAATAATAAAAACCCTTAATATGTAAACTTTTGGTTGGTACTAAACCCCCAAACGTTTACATCACCACTCATGTGTGTTTCAATAAAACATAATAATGCAATCCAAGCGCTTAGAAAGATGAGAAATAGGAAGGCAACAGGCCCAGCCAAATTACATAACTACTGGCTAAATAACTTTAAAAGCGTCCATCGGCCACTGTTACCAGAAGTTTTTAGAAAATAATATTGACCTTCCAAATGAGTTTTGTACTGGTACTATCTATCTGATTCCAAAAGGAGACAAGGAACAACTAGAGTCAAAAGATCACAGACCAATAGTATGTCTAAATGGTGTGTACAAACTATTGACATCAGTGATAAATCAGAAACTGAAAGAGCATATCAACCTTCATAAATTAATAGTTGACAAACAGTTAGGGACAAGAGAAAATTCTACGGGATGTAAAGAACTACTCATAGGCAGTTTCATAGCTTCACAAGTGAAAAAAAGACATCGCGATATATCAATATCATGGATTGATTATCAAAAGGCGTTTGATTCAGTACCGCATGACTGGCTCCTTCAAGTGATGAAGATCTATAAAGTGGACCAGAACATTATAAATTTACTGGAACGCCTTATGAAGCTGTGGAAAGTGACAATGCCCGACGATAAAAGAGAACGTTCCGAGGAAGCGATATTAATTAAAAGAGGAATATTTCAAGGTGACTCCTTCAGCCCTTTATGGTTTTGTATGGCAATCAACACTCTTATTACAATGCTCAATAGTTCAGGTAAAGGCTATCAGCTCAACACGGAAACAGTGCTGCCCCACTCAATGTACATCGATGACATTAAGTTGTATGCCAAGAATGAACAAGACCTTAAAAGCCTCCTTGAATTAGTGAGAGCCTTCAGTAGCGATATACACATGAGCATTGATAAGTGTGCAGTGCTCCATTTAAAAAGAAGGACGCTTAAAGAAGTAAGAAATATGGAACTGTCAAATAGTATTGTACTTAATCATCTTGATGAACGGGACTCATATAAGTAGCTATTATCAAGGGATTAATCAACTTCTGGAGTTTAAGAAGGATGTGAAGACACTTCTTTCAGGAAAGAATTTGATAAAAAGTTTCAACACTTAGGTTATCCCTTCGTTGGCTTATTCTTTTGGGATTGCCAATTGGTCTACTACGGAGTTAGAATCAATGGACCGATACCTTCGAGTTCAGATGGTAAATCCCCGAAAACGCCATCCTAAATCCTCCGTGGCGAGATTGTATCTTCCCAGAAAAATTGGAGGTCGTGGGCTAACCAGCATTTTTAAGGCATGCCGTGAGCAAGAAGAAAATCTCCGCGGTTACTTCAAATCTAAGGTTTCCAGAGTTGCCTCCACCATTGTAGAATTAGATAAAAAGTTTACTGCTTTGAATTTGGCATCAACAGAAAACCCTCTTGCACCAACCCAAGAAAATCTTCTAGATTCTTGGAAAATTAAATAATTACATGGAAGGTTCTACCACTCCATTACAACTGACGATGCTTCTCTTATGTGGCTGCCTAAGGGCACCCTATTTCCAGAGACTGAAGGATTCCTATTAGCGATCCAGGACCAGGTGATTGCTACAAACGTTTATAGGCGTCGAATATGTGACTAAGAAATTAATGAACTATGCCAGTTGTGCAAAGCTGCAGCGGAATCGATCCAGCATATATCCTCAGGGTAACAGGCTCTGGCAGGTAAAGAATATTTGCTGAGGCATAACAGCTTTGCCAAAATAGTTCTTCAAGCTCTGGCCAATAAATGCTGGATATTAGAAAAAGCAGAAGTACCTTATAACAGGCATAATCCAAAGCCTATAATTGAAACAAAACATGTAAAACTATACTGGGACCAAGCTATTTTTACCGATCAAACTATCCCTCACAACAGACCCGATATTTTACTGATTAACAAAGAAAATAAATCAGCAGCTATAATCGAAATAGGAGTTCCAACGGATGATAATATTCATCGCACGGCTGTTGAGAAAATGAGGAAATATTTGGATCTTGGCGAAGAGCAGAAACACCTGTACCGTCTTGAAAATGTGAGGGTGTTTCCATTGATCATTTCTAGTAATGGCTTCATCCCGGAGATTACAGTCAACTCAATCAAAGAACTGGATCTCACGAATAAAATTCTACAAGATTCGCAGAAGGCAGTCCTTCTGGGAACAGCCAGTATCATCACAAAACTTATAAACATCAAAAAATAAATAAATTCCGTGCCTAAAACTTGACTTCGATCCGGGCAGGCGCTATTTTTCCAGTGAAAACTGAGAATAAGAGAGAGACGAATAATAATAAAGTTCTTTATTCTGGGACCTTAAGTCCCTTAATAATAAAAAATAATGTACAACCAAGGGCCTTCAGAGCCTTAAAATGCAATAACATTTTTATAACAAAGTAACAAATAATAATAATAAAATAAGAGCAAAAAAAAAAAATTAATAAAAAGTAACAGAAAAGTTATAATGAATTTTTTACTAAAACAAAAAGCTTTCTTGTATATAAGTTGTTATTTTAGACAACTAAAAAGAGGCCATACACAGTTTTTTGGAGGACAGGATATGGGTGGATAGTAAAATTGGTATTGTGGTGAAATTGGAAAAGGTAATTGAATATTGAAAAGGATGGAGTTCCAGAGAGAAGAGGATCGGATTACGAAAGATCTGTCGAAAGTGGCTGAGCAATGAGCAGGAGTATGCAAATCTGATTGACAGGGACGGGTTTACCGGTTGAGAATAGAGGATTTGAGTTGAAGGAGTTCGGAAATGTAAGGTGGATGATGGGATTGGACGGTTTGAAAGAGAAAGAATGCCAGCAAATACTGGCGACAGTAGGAAGGAATAAGCCACTTAAACTCCGCATGAACTGCGATACGTGGGCACTTCTCGGGATCCCGAAAATAAAACGGATAAAAAGCAGTTTTAAATAGTCATTTGATTCTGGCTTCAAGATCCCCAGAAACACCCCCATACACAGCACAGCAGTAGTAAAAGTAGAGGAAGATGAGAGAGGTAACTAGTAATCTACGGGTTTCGAAAGGAAGAAGTTGGCGAATGTAATTGAGGCGCTTTAGTATTGGGATGGTGCGGCGGAAAACTTCGGATACGTGGTTTTTTCCAGGATAGGGTTTCATCAAAAACGACTCCAAGATTTTTGACCAAGGAATAGAATTTGATAGGATCACTGTTCAGGAAAAGTGTGGGAATAGAAGATATGGTTTCTAAGAGGTAAGTCGAACCTATAAAAATATATAGCTTTGGTCTTTTCAGAATTTAAATTTAGCTTGTTCGTCGATGTCCAGTTACAGATTCGATTCAGGTCTTCCTGGATCCTTTTAGTGGCATGTAATAGGTCAGAGTTGGGAAAGGATAAATAGATTTGAAGATCATTGGCTTAGACGTTATACCGACAATGGGGGATGGAAAGCGGAAGGTCATTAATGTAGACAGAAAATAGTGTGGGTGATAACGAAGATCCCTGAGGAACGCCACTCTTGGCGATCTATTGCGGAAAATATGTATGGAGATAGGATTTTCCATTTGAATTTAGGATCAGTAGCGGAAGAAAGGGAATTATTCATATATTTTGAATTAGAGGGTCGGATAGCCGATTGGGTTTCGTTTCATAAAATTTTGAAGGAAATATAATCTGTTGGTAACTGGGTTCAACAGAATTTCCGTCTGGCTGCTTCTCTTTTTCTCATCATCTCTCTTATCTCAGGAGTCTGCCATGGAGCAGTAGGACGGCGCATCGTTAGTGTTTTTAGAGGAGCATGAGTATTTAGGATTGAATGATGATTTGAAGTAAGGTTGGAAATCATTGGCTCAATCGATGTAAAGTAATAGATTACATCCCTTGGGATGGAATCAAGGTCAGGTTGTAAGGATTCGAATGACAGGAGGTCCAGATTTCGGAAAGAAACAACTGTGTGGGGCAAAAGATTTAATTGTATAGAATTGTTTGCGAATCCTGCTACTTTTATAATTATAGTTCATGAGATTAGGGATGGCAACTGGGTTTCGGAGAGGCGGTTTTACCGGCTGCCGATGGGTACAGGTGTCACATGATTGATAGAGTAATATCATAGGCCTTTCCTTTTTACAACTACCTAAATCTTAATAATCCCTTTTGAGCTCTAGCAATGCAGATTGACAGATATTTTTCTGGTTCTAGTTACCTTTTAAATGATTTAAAAGTAAGTTAGTTAAATTACTGCTTAGCAAATGTTAGTAAACATTAATGTTTTACATTTTACTTAATACACATGTTAATCGTCACAAGCATCGAATGCTTTCAAACAATTCCTTTAGTACATTTAACAAACAAATTATTTAAAAGGTAACCCTGTCAATAAATCTCCAATCAAACGTGAAACATCAATATTTTCATATTGGTTTAAATGCTAACCCTATTGATGACATAACCCTAGTTATAATAGCAAACTATAGAACATGGTTACACCCAAAAGACCTTATAACCCCCAATAATAGCCAAATATTCACAGATGGTAGTAAGGAGCAAAAAAAGGGTGGGTCTTGCTATTGTTCCATTTGAGAAAGATGAATTGTTGCAATTCATTTAGGAAATATAGGCTAAGACCTTATTGTTACGATAATCAAGCCGAAATACTCACTATTCTTCAATAGTGAGCCCCTTCAGCAACATTACAAGTACAGAACTCTGGTTATATGCCGACAGCTCAAAACCTAATTATGCTATGGAGTGTTCTTTTTTTTTTTATTTAACTCCTAATAATATTACAAACAAATTATGTTATATACACTTTTTATGTAGATAGCTTAGTTTCGTCGTAATACTTACATGGTGTCTACCAATTTCAGCTATCAAAATTCCCGACATAATCCCGAATTTTTCTAGAAATTCCCGACTTTTTCAAAACTTTTTTTTAAAAATTCTAGCCAATCGATATTTTAATGGTGTTTCAATAATAATCTAAACAAATCAATCTGTGCATACTTTGCTACTTAACATATCCATAAAAATAAATTTTTAATCGGACAAATAGTTTCGGAGTTAGATTTAAAAAAGTACAGAAAAACGTGTTTTCGCGGAGTAGTGCAATGTCCCCTACAGCTTTAAAACTATTGATTTAGGAAAAAAAAAAAAAATCATAGGATCAATTTTTTTCCAAATGTACTACAAATAACGGATTCTGAGTTATTGATCAAACAGCTGTGAACTCGCGAATTTCAACCCTTTCCCCCTCTCCCCCTTGCGATAACCTGAGGTATACGATATATGTATATATATATGTTTGTTTAAGCATTTTAGTATGTAGGTATATAAAAGAATGTTTGGTGATGACGTAATTCCCGATTATGCTACATTTTTCTTTTTCATCAATCAATTATTAAACAATAACAAAAATAAATAATTTTGATTGATAAATAAACCATAAAAAGACAGAACAGTATTTTTCCCCCAGAACCCACTTTTAACTGTTTTTTTGTAATCTGCCGTATTTGAGAGAACCGCTGGGCCCACAGATATTTCACAAAATAAGTGACCATATCGAAAAAACATCAGTTTTTCGGAAAAAATTGACCTCTTTTCGAAGATAATATCCCTGTATCTTGGGAACCAATTGCTACATAGAGCTCACCCTCATGTCAAATTGTATTAAATTAAGTTTACTTTAAAAGTATGAGGAGTAACTATACCAATCAGACGCTTCCTTAACTGATATATAGAGCAAAAACTGAAAAATTCTGAAAAGTTTAGCATTAACGACGACTTTTTCCCGACTTTCGCAAATTTTCTGTAAATTCCCGACTTATTCCCGACCACACAAAATTCCCGACATATTCCCGAAATTCCCGACTAGTAGACACCCTGTACTTAATCATATACAGAAATTGCCACTACAAAAGACAAAACGTAACTTCAACAAATTATAGATTTTTATCATTACGTTTTGGGAAGAAAAGTCTGAAACAAAACTTATAGATAATATAAATAGCTTTAAAATGATGTGTCTCATAACGCATAACACTAAAACGATGGCTTCATAGAGAGCGTTGAAAGAGCAGTGGACACCGCTCCGCCGGTCTTAGCAGGGCCGTGCTGAGGTGCACAAACGCATATACTGCTGTTCATGATCATGAATAGTCATTTAGTTGAAATGCAGCAACAATGCAATAACGTTTATTTTTAGGTTATTACTTCCAAAGTTCATTTTTTGTGCTATAATAGTCTATAGTTTACTCGTACCACTTATATAGTACAAAATTTAGCATTTAAGATTTAACTTCAAAAAAAAAAAGATCTGACAACTGGATATTGTTCAACACCCTTAGCTTTAAGTGTGATAAAGAGTCTTCCTCAAATATCTTCTGATTTAGAGGAGAGAGGGGTCAAAGTCGTATGTTGCTGACTGTCTGATCTCGAAACTCGGAAACGTTAGTTATAGCACATATATACATACAAAAGCAAATAAAATTTGCAACAAATTTTATCCCTTCCTTTTCTATATCATAATTTTAGAGCTATGGAAGATGGAAAAATAGACGATTTTTTTACTTGAGGTAAGTCGCAGTTTTCCGGAATAACACGTTTGTCGGTACTCATTTGGCTATAACTCCGAAACTATTTGTCCGACTCAAATTTCTCTTTTTTTCATATGGAAGCTGGTTAAATTTACTATATTCACTCAAATATTAAATTATGATCTAGTCCCGTAAAAACACCCACGGCAGAATATTGAGAAACTCGTAATGATCATGAACAGCAATATATGCGTTTGTGCACCTCAGCACGGCCCTGCTAAGACCGGCGCACAAAACCACCACCAAATCTAAAAGAGTGTGAAGTTGTAAATTACAAAAAGGAACGGTTTCGATTGGGAGGGGGATAATAATGAGGCACGGATCGAAACGGATATGATTTTTGGGATTTAATTAACACAAAATAATACACATCGACGTGATATAAGTTTCGACATCGTACTCCATCGTCCTTTTAAATGCTGGATATTTTTCCAAAAATTTTACTTTTAGTTTTTGAAGACTTATTTTTAATAAGTCTTCAAAAATGCGCTTAATTTTGAAATAATCGAACGTACATGATTTTGCTGTGTTAATATATAGAAACAGCTCATTTGTATCATATTACATAAAAGAAATATCACCAACAATTGAGGGTTTACAGCCATTTCATTTAACCGTACTCCTTGCATTTTAGGTCGACAATTCAGTAATTTATTATGAACTCTTCCACTTTCATAAAAATTTTTTAAATATTTTTTCCCGTATATCGGACGTCATTTAAAACATATTTCTGCAATAAAATAATTTTGGCCGCTGAAAAGGATTTTTTGCCCACTGTGCGGCGGAGCGGTGTCCACTGCTCTTTCAACGCTCTCTATGAAGCCATCGTTTAGTATTATGCGTTATGAGACACATCATTTTAAAGCTATTTATATTATCTATAAAGTTTTGTTTAACACTTTTCTTCCCAAAACGTAATGATAAAAATCTATAATTTGTTGAAGTTACGTTTTGTCTTTTGTAGTGGCAGTTTTCTGTATATGATTAAGTATTACGACGAACTAAGCTATCTACATAAAAAGTGTATATAACATAATTTGTTTGTAATATTATTAGGAGTAAAATAAAAAAAAAGAACACTCCGATAGCATAATTAGGTTTCGAGCTGTCGGCATATAACCAGAGTTCTGTACTTGTAATGTTGCTGAAGGGGAGGGGGGATAAGCAAGAGGGGTGGGGGTCGGGACTTTTTGTTTTTTTTTAGTGTATACTTTATGTACTAACATCCTGCAAAAGATCCAGCTTTCCCCTAATTATTTGCGACACGAAACCTTAAGTGGGCTATAGCATAATAATTACGCAATTGTGATTGAAATATTATTATTTTCTGCTGTTTGACTGGAACGGTTTGACAAATTCAGTTCGTTTATGTTTTGTTAAATCGACGTAGGTAGAATGCTAACATCGACAGTCATTCGCTATTTCGTTATTCGGATGGATTAACATGACATTGATAAATAAAATTTTGATCTCTCCTCGAAGTTCAAGGAAATGCATTAGCTATTTCCGCGTGTAACCAGTAGATGTCTTCAAGTGCCGTGGTCGTAACAACACAGTAAAACAAAATGGTGAATGAACTAGCGAATTTAGCAAGCGTAAGCTCTCTCAGGGCGCGTACTCGGCGACCAGTTTAGAAATTATAGTGACTGGCAGGAAAATTAAAACGGTGTTGGCCCTTGGAAGTAGTCAGTATGGCCCGAAGGCTGAAAAGTTTGGAGACCCCTGATTTAACTTATATATTCATACGATTGATTATCGTTTAAATTTAATTTTCAATCAATTATTCTAAAAATATTTTATGTATTATTATAAATAGTTTGTATAAATATTTATTTAAATACGAATTATGTCGCGAGATGAAACGCGTAGAAATTTGTCCACCAATTGCATGGTTACCGCAATGATGAAACACTGAAACAGTCAAATATATTAGGTAATAATGAAAGAAGCATACATCAGTGACTCTGGGTTAATGTAGAAATGGAAGCAATTCAATTATGATTAGAGAGAAAAATCTGTTTCTCACCATTATTAGCAGCAAGCATCTCTTCCTTGATGTAAAAAACTGCCCATCTGCAAAGAGGTAATGCTCTGGTTATGATATTATTGTATATAATATAATTAGTAACATAATATGGTAGATAGAGCTAAAATATGGATACAAGTCCAATAATTTTTAGGTTAATGTTTCTTATCTTCATCTGAGACAAGGAGTTCAGTTTCTTTTTTAACATGAGAAAGACCACCTGTGAAGTAAATAATATTAAAAAAAAAAAAGAAAATAATCACAAGAAGGAGAGGTGCTAGAATGTAGATGACATTTAATAAGCTTATATTTTGTAGGAAACAGGTCGCTTTTAGTAAAATAATGAAATAAACAGTAGTGTTTGATTCTTTTATAATGGAATCTGATTATTCCTGAAAATAATAAAGACTATAATAAGGGCTATAAAAAAGATGATAGAAAAAACTTGACAATATGTTCTTATAATAATAATAATAATAATAATAATAATAATCTGTGGGGAGACCATAGATGATCTGTGTTGCCTTTGCAAAAATGCCGTAGAATCGATCCAGCATGTAACTTCTGGATGCAAAGTATTGGCTGGCAAGGAATATCTTCAAAGGCATAACAATGTAGCCAAGGTTGTGCACCACGCTATGGCCCTCAAGTTGAAGCTGTTGGATAAAAGCTGTCCCTACTATCATTATTATCCACAAGCCATAATTTCGGAAAAAGGGATAAAGATATTTCGGGATCACTCGATAATAACTGATCATATGATCATAAACAACAGGCCGGACATAGTGATCATAAACAAAGTAGGGAAATCAGCTTTTGTCATGGCAATCGGTGTGCCATCAGATGACAATATGTTTCGAGTTTTAGCTGAGAAGAAGAGGAAATACCAGGAGCTGGCAGAAGAACTCAAGCAACTATGTAGACTGGATAAGTGCAGTGTCTTGCCAATAATTATATCTTGTAATTGGCTGGTTCCAAAAGACACAATTTGTTCTATAGAGAAGTTGGAGCTGCCAAAAACAGTGCTGGAAAAAATACAACAAGCGGCATTGTTGGGAACTGCAACAATAGTTCCGAAGTTTTTAAACTCCAAATAAACATTGATGGTTGACCATGTTTGGTCCCCAGAATGTTTCCTACCACTAGGTGTGAAAAAACAAATAAAACTAGTGATAAAAAAAAGAAAATTGAAATGTGGTAATTTTGTATACAGGGTGTTCAATATTCGATGGCCACCTCCTTTTTTTCCCCAAGGTTTTTGAAATTTTGAAACGGAACTCTCTGGGTCTTAACTGTGTCAAATAAAGTTTATTTTCAGTTTATAGTCTGCTCTCCAATCTTCTCTAGCGACCTTAACTTGGGAATTCCAAATGGGATTTAGATAGAAAATAAAATTTTGAATCGATTTTATACCGGTGAATTTTTTTATCCGCAAATTGCGAAAAATCATTTTAAGAAATAAGCAGCGGTAAGAACAGGCCGACTTGGAAGGTTTCCCCTGAGAGGCTCAAACCGTCGACAAGCCCAGCCCGTGATAAAACTAATATCATTTATTTACTGGCTACGGTGGAAGCGTATCCTCATCGGAGCATTCGAGACATAGCCAGGGATACCCACTTAATGAAAGACCTTAGCCTCAGTCTCTCAGCATCTTGGGGAGTTAGAGCCTGATGTGAAAAGTGGTACGGCCTCATACGGTGTTGTTTTTTAGTTTGTCTCTCACCGTTCAAGCTTAAGTGGTTATGTCTGGAATGCTCCGTATATTAAAATGCTTAAATAAATATTAAAATGCTTTTTAGCGATTTGCGGCGAAACGAAACGGTGCCCCGCATAAAAAAAAATCACCGGTGTAAAATCGATTCAAAATTTGATTTTCTATCAAAATCCGTCATAAAAATTAGGTACCACACCCCCTTGGAAATTCCAAAGTTAGGGTCGCTAGAGAAGAACTGGAGAAGGTTGGAGAGCAGACTATAACCTGAAAAGAAACTTTATTTGACACAGTTAAGACCCTCAGACCCTTGTTTCAAAATTTCAAAAACTATGGGAAAAAAAAAAACACCCTGTATAATGAATAACAGATATACACTCATTTAAGAAATAAATAATAAATACAGAACATAACATAAAATTTTCTCACTGTAATAAATCAGTGGCCCATCCTCTTCTTTTACAACAATGGGGGGTACTGTAAAATACAAAACTATAATTATTCAATTTCAACAACCAACTTTTTCTAAAGCCATAAACCTTTATCTCTAATACACTTTACATGATCATCATATACAGACAATTAATTATATTAATTAATACTAGACAATTAAGTGAATAAATAAAATACTGCTATCGTTGAGATTAGAATATTGAGTTATATGTGATTAAACTTTGAACAGTCCTTTCAAATGTTAACTGTTTTCTCAACATTCTTAATGAACATTATTTTGATAATAAATATTTTGACGTGAATACGTCTTTAAATTTGCTACTATATGGGAGCAATCCAAAAAAACCTAATGACAACAAATCGGGGTTGTACAGTTCCGCATTATGTAGCGAGATGGAACGCGTAGAAATATATACACCCATTGCATGGTTACCGCAATGTGAAAAACTGAAACAGTCAAATATATTAGGCAATAATGAAAGAAGCGTACATCAGTGACTCTGGGTTAATGTAGAAATGGAAGCAATTTAATTATCATTAGAGAGAAAAATCAGTTTCTCACCATTATTAGCAACAAGCATTTCTTCTTTGATGTAAAACTGCCCATCTGCCAAGACGTAATGCTCAGCTTGTGATATTATTTTATATAATATAATTAGTAACATAATATGGTAGATAGAGCTAAAAATATGGATACAAGTCCAATAATTTTTAGGTTAATGTTTCTTATCTTCATCTGAGACAAGGAGTTCAGTTTCTTTTTTAACATGAGAAAGACCACCTGTGAAGTAAATAATATTAAAAAAAAAAAAAGAAAATAATCACAAGAAGGAGGAGGTGCTAGAATGTAGATGACATTTAATAAGCTTATATTTTGTAGGAAACAGGTCGCTTTTAGTAAAATAATGAAATAAACAGTAGTGTTTGATTCTTTTATAATGGAATCCTGGAAATAATAAAGCCTATAATAAGGGCTATAAAAAAGAAGATAGAAAAAACTTGTCTTAAGTTCTTATAATAATAATAATAATAATAAGGTACTTGTCTGTTTTAATGTCCGTTGACACCAGCGCTCAGGTGTCATTTACCTCAACTATTTTTTACCATGTCAGGTTATGATGCCTACAATGAATTTGAAATAGACGCCTTTCATTATCATACAATACATCATACAGTCATTTACCTCAACTATTCCCCTACTGTTATCGTAACCTTCCCTAGGCGCTTTAAATTGTTTTCTATTGCTATTGTCTATGTAAGTGTATCTATTTCAATATGACTTGGAATTTGATGATTTTTTGCACGGTTACATTAGTAATTTCATCAAATAATCAGCTATCCTATTTTTTCAGGAGCCGAATGTCATTTCGAAGAAAATGTCTTGTGCAAACGGGGATACTATGAAGCTCCAATTCGGGTTACAACATAGATGGAAATGCCATTCTAAAGGATGCAACAATAACCTGGATGTTCGAGTGAATACGTGGTTAAGGAAAATTCCTTTACCATTGGAGACTATTGTGCATTTCATATATATCTGGTTGGCGGAACTGACTTCCATAAACTTCTGTGACGAAGAGCTAAACATGTCTCACTCAACAGTAGAGATGAGTAGTTCGTGAACGAACTAGTTCATTGAACTAGTTCAGGTAAATGAACTATAAAGACCGATCTCTGTTTTGGTGAACTATAGTTCATTTACCCCACCACTCGGACAGGGATCCGTCGGAACTAAGGAACTACTGAACTAAACGAACTAGGTAGCTAAATGAACTAAGTGAACTAGGTAGTTCGAACTATAGTTCATTTATCCCACCACTCGGACAGGGATCCGTCGGACCTAAGGAACTACTGAACTAAACGAACTAGGTAGCTAAATGAACTAAGTGAACTAGGTAGTTCGTCGTCACTTAGTTCATCAATTCGGGTAGAATCGTGTTTTGTCGTGTCCTCAGCCGAAGGACGTAAAAAAGCTTGAACAAGCAACCTCCATATTGCTCTTACTACGTCTAGCGTCTATATTATATTTCTATTGTTGTGTTTTGTTGTTTTTTTAAAAACTCAACGAAACTCTTATTCCATTAGTTCTGAAAAGAACAAATGGAATAAAAGAAACTTAACTTAACCTAAGTTCCTAACACTTTTTATTACAATTCGTAGTATTCTTAAAGTTCATTATTCATGATTTGTTTGCAATAAGTTTATCCAAATTCAACCAATTATTGTTGGTTTTTTGACATATCTCAGAATAGAAATGGACAATTTTTTGCTTTAAAAATTCTGTTTTGCTCACAATGTAATGATCTACAACTTTTAGTATACAACATTCATTGATTAGATTAGCTATTTCTGTGTGATGGACTATTAAACATGACCTAAACTAACATTTTTTGTAAGTTTGCAAATTTCGTTGATGTTTGACAATGGATTGTAGCTTAAACCCCAAATCTAATTCAGCTTAAGAGGTGTCTTTAGACACACAATTTAATAAACTTAAGTTTTTTAAATATAACATTTACGATGAAACCATTTTTCTATGTTTTTTCTAGAATCTGAAAAAAGTTTGAGTTTTTTGCCCCCCCCCCCCCCCAAAACATTTTCCCCTAATCAAATTAAGTTTCATTTTTGATATTGTAATCTCAGAACCCATCTGGTCCATATAAAAACATAAAACCTACTGATCCAGCTTTTGCAAGACGCCCCCATTTTGGGGATAATTTAAACTAGACTAAGTGAGAATATTAAAAGAAAGTTGTGCAATTACTGTATTGTCATAGGTCCTTGAAACATGTGCAAATTTTCAAGTTAATCAGATTGCTGGAAATCAGGGAATATTACGATGAAAGATTTAGTTTTCATACAGATGATGTTAATAAAAGATATAGAAAATATATCTCATTAACATCTAAATATGATATAAAATAAATATCATATAGATGTGAATAAAAGATATAGAAGATAAGTGTAATCTATAAATATATCATAAATATAAAAAAAATGTAAATAAAAAAGTTAAGAGGTTTTTTTATTTTTTCTATAACCTTTCTAGTTCATTTGACATCTCAGTTCCCTCCTTTTTTTCCATAGTTCAATTCCTCTCTTAGTTCAGTATTTATATAGTTCTTTTGAAAAATGAACTAAGTAGTTCATTTGAACTAGTTCATTCTAATGAACTAGTTCAAAAGGAACTATTCCCTAAAAGGAACTACTATGCCCACCTCTACTCAACAGTAGTTGATTATTGCAATTATATGAGAGAAGTGTTTATTCTATATTGCAAGATATTGTTATTTTTTATTTACATTGGAAGATATTGTTCTTTTCAACCGACTTAAAAAAAAAAAAGAGAGGTTCTCAGCTCGTCTGTATTTTTTTTTTTTTATTTTTTTTTTTTTTTTTTTTTTATTTTTTTTTTTTTTTGTGTATATTACGCGATTGCTCGGTCAGTTCTGAATCAATTTTGATGATTCTTTTTTAGATTGGTAGGGCATACTTCAGAGGTGGTCCCATAAAAAATATTTTGAAATCAACGCAGCACTTTTTAAGAAAAATAAAAAAAAACAGTTGATAAAAATCTAAAATCTCCATGGTAACTAAATCTAAATTTTTAACAAAAATTGATAATTTACATATACAGTCAACTCTCGATGTTTCGTACTTCGATAAACTGAATTCTTCGAACAAAATCTACGGTCGGAAGCACATTACACTTAAATTTCACCTCAAAGACAGAAAACGTTAAAAAATGTGTAAATAAGTCAAACTGAAAATAGGGTTTAAAAGAGAGAACTTCTAGGACCACCTCTATGAAACGCACTATTAGAAGTCATCGCCTCTATAACTCTAACTCAAATTTGAAGAATTTTGTTTTCCCGTTTCCCGTCATTGTTTATCTTTCGAGTTCATAGTTACACCAGTCACTTATTTTTAGTTATTCACTCGAGTGGTTTTACAGTGGCTATTGAAAATTCCTTCAATTAACGAAAAGTTAAAATTGATTTGTAAAGTGGAGAAATGAGAAAGGAGTAGGGCGTTTGTTGTTAGTGAATTCCGAATTCCGCGTAGTTCTCTTTCAACCATCTTAAAGAATAAAGAAAAGATCGCCACTGGTAGAAGGCGGTAAGTCTACTTTTAGGCACCCTCAGAAAAAAGCGCAGTTCAGTTGAAAGTTATATCATAAATTGGTACCAGGTATTTAATTTTCTTTATCAATGATTTTATATGTATGTACAAAACACATACACATACCCATTAATGAAAAATATACGTAATGATTTCAACTAGAATCTTGTGTTCAATTTTCCCATTATATTAAGATAAGTGGAATGATAACCTCGATAATTCTTTGTTCAGTAAGTCGAACTATTCTTCAGGGAACCTTGAAGATCGAGAATTGACTGTATAAAGAAAAATACTCTCACCACTAAAAAGTAAAAAATAAAAATAATTTTTAGAAAAAAAAACGACTTTAAGATTAAACCTACATATTCAAACTTGAACTAAAAAATAAAAAATAATATTTTAATTGCTTCGAAACAAAAACCATTAAATGACAATCAACGAAATTATCGACACTTATATACCTATTCACAATTTATGATCATTTATTTTAGGAGTCCGTGCCAACCAAAAAAACAGAATTTGATAAGATATGGTAATTTTAAAGATCATCACCACCACACCGCTGTCTCCGGCCATTCCAAAGTGTATTGCAAAGGTAGGATTAAACCGTCATTCTTGGCTGGCACAGACTCAAAAAAAAAAAAAATCATAAATTGTGAATAGGTATATAAGTGTCAATAATTTTGTTGATTGTCATTTAATGGTTTTTGTTTCGAAGCAATTAAAATATTTTTTTTTTTAGTTCAAGTTTGTATATGTATGTTTAATCTTGAAGTCGGTTTTGTTTTTTTTCCTAAAAATTATTTTTACTAAGGAATATATTTTGAAATAAATGTTTTATTTTTTTCTGAGTGGAATTTTCTTCACATGATTCTCATTTATTTCATTTCTTAAAAATGTATTGTATGATAATGAAAGGCGTCTATTTCAAATTCATTGTAGGCATCATAACCTGACATGGTAAAAAATAGTTGAGGTAAATGACACCTGAGCGCTGGTGTCAACGGACATTAAAACAGACAAGTACCAATAATATTAATTAAAACTAGTGATAAAAAAAGAAAATTGAAATGTGGTATTTTTTTAAATAATGAACAATAGAAATAAATAATAAATACAAAACATAACATAAAATTTTCTCACTGTAATAAATCAGTAGTCCATCCTCTTCTTTTACACTAATGGGGGGTACTGTAAAATACAAAACTATAATTATTCAATTTCAACAACCAACTTTTTCTAAAGCCATAAAACTTTATCTCTAATACACTTTGCATGATCATAATATACAGACAATTAATTATATTAATTATTATTAGATGATTAAATGAATAAATAAAATATTGCTATATTTGAGATTAGAATATTGAGTTACATGTTATTAACTTTTGAACAGTCCTTTCAAATGCTAACTGTTTTCTCAACATTCTTAATGAACATCACTTTGATAATAAATATTTTAACGTGAATACGTCTTTAAATTTGATACCATACGGGAGCAATCAAAAAAACATAATGACAACAAAATCAGATGATATAGTTTGGCGTTGTAGTTTCGAATCTATCCTCTACATCCAAAATTAAATTATACCACTGGATAGCTAAAAGGTCAAAGAATTCGTAACGATAAGCGAGAAGAGTGACGGTAGAGAAGGAAACCCTGCAATTTTGAGGTTTTTTGCTGCGTTTAGAGATTTGAAATTAGTATAACTTTTGACTCGTAGACGCTATGATGTTCGTTCAAGTTTTAATCGTCAGCTGTTATCAACATCTATCGATTGTATATAAAACATTACTTTAAAGTAGTGACAAAGAATATAATAAGTTGTTAAAATAAAAAAAATATTATCAAAAATATATAAAGTCGGCCTATACGCGTCGAAAAGCCGAAACCAAATACAGAGATCTTAGACGGTTGGAAAGGGCTTCTCAAGAGCAATCGAATAGTAATAATAAAACACCATATAACAGAGTCAAACAGTGCCGGGAACGTACATTTTTGAGGTATTTTGCTGCGGATCAAGATTTCCAATTAGTCGGAGAAGCTGCGATATTCGTTTAAGTTTTAATCGCCAGCTGTCGTCAAAATATACCGATTGAATATAAAACATTAGTTTAAAGTAGTGACAGTGAATATAATTTGTTAGAATAAAAAAATATTATCAAACATTTTGTGATAGTGTTCCTGATCAGATATTGTTAATAGGTATTATCGTAATTCATGCACAAAGCTTGCACTCAGAAGACATCTCTACTGATATAATCATCAACCGATCTGATTATTTGGCTTGGATGGGAATTTCCAGCCAGTGAATATCCCTAGCTTTGAACTGAGATCATACTGTAGTACCGCCAAGAACAGAGAAATTGCAACTACATCATCGGTAGCGGTATCATCATCATCAAGTCGCCATATATCGCAACATCAATAGCTTTACTAATTGTAATAGAGATAACATTGATTTTTCGGATATTTATTTAGAAATGAAAGACGCTATACCTGGTGATGTCTGTCTAGTAAACGTAACGGTCAATGGCATCTTCTAATTCGTACTCGGATGTATGCATATCCACCCGGGCAAAGCGTTTATGTTACGGTCGTTTTTTAAATATTCCAAACACATCGCTAAAACTATAACCGATTACGAGCCTGATCTTACTACACCAGTTATGGTAGTTGGAGACTTTAATGTTGATGTCCCACAAAACCGCTCATTGCCAGACTTCATGCTCAGCGAGTTCAATTTGTCATATATTGAAACTTCTCCAAAACGTTAGGTAATACCTGTATTGATTTAACGTTTACCGGAAATCTCGATGTATCTTGTATGCCATTAGTGTCGTATTTTTTCGTACCACAGACTTATAATTAATAAAGTTATATTGTAACACAATAATTATTAGTTACCTTGCTTTTATCCTAAATACATAAATACAAATATTTTATTTTAAAAATATGACCCGTTACATAACCGTATTCAAGTTCAACACACGGCCGAGCCCATGACACAGCCACACACCGATTTTTTCCAGGGGCTAGTATTTATTTTTTAATTTATTAACAAACATTTTTATTCATTTACAGCTGCTTGTAGTTTAAGGTTTCGATTCTAATACCAGGTATGCAAGTTTAAAATGTCGTTTATTTCTTAAAATATATACACAGTAATTTAAAAAAAAGTATAATATATTTTATTCAAAGTACTGACCCTCGCTTTCTACACATTTTGTCCATCTCTCGGGCAATATATGGATACCATTCCAAAAGAATGCTTCATCTTTATTTGAAATCCATTCATCGAGCCATTTTCGTACGTTTTCGAAATTGTTGAAGTGTTGCTCCGCCAATGAGTGTCCCATCGATGAGAAGAGGTGATAATCAGAAGGCGCCAGGTCAGGTGAATACGGCGGGTGGGGTAGGAGTTCTCAACCAAGCGAAGAAATCGTTTCCTTAGTCAATCTGGCTGAATGTGCAGGAGCGTTATCATGCTGAAGAATGACTTTGGCGTGCCTGTGAGCCCATTCTGGGCGTTTTTCGATCAATGCGTGACTCAAATTGATCATTTGTTGTCGGTAGCGCTCGGTATTGACTGTTTCGCCGGGTTTGAGAAGCTCGTAGTAGACTACTCCCTTCTGATCCCACCACACACACAGCATTGACTTCTTCCCAAAACGATCCGGTCTTGCACTCGATGTGGATGGTTGTCCTGGCGTTACCCATGATTTTTTTCGTTTGGGATTCTGAAAATAAATCCATTTTTCATCGCCAGTTACAACTCGATGCAAAAAACCCTTTCTTTCGTGGCGTAAAAGCAGCATTTCGCACACAGTTTTTTTGCGTTTTCCATCTTTCGTTCGTCCAATTCATGTGGAACCCATTTTCCAACCTTTTGAATCTTTCCCATAGCTCTCAGGCGATCGGAAATGGCTTGCCTAGTGACATTCAACTGTTCTGCCATCATTTGTTGGGTTTGGGTATTGTCTTCGTCTAATAAAGATTGCAATTCGAAGTTCTCGAACTTTTTTGGTCGATTTTCTCGTTTTTGATCAGTAACATCAAAATCACCACGTTTGAAACTTTGAAACCAACGTTCACATGTCCTGACGGTTGGAGCAACATCGCCATAAGTCTCAACAAGAATTCGATGACATTCAGATGCCTTTTTCTTTTGATTAAATAAGAAAATCATGACATGCCGCAAATGCTCTTTATTTGGCTTAAAATTAGACATTTTTAACACCAAAGAAAGGTATGATACGTCCAAGTAAACGACTTAAAAACAATTGACTTTTGTAAACAAATGACTAACAAACAAAATAGCGTTTAGAGATAAGCAAATCCTTCAATAGGCTAAGAGCGCATTCTATTGGAATTAAAACGACATTTTAAACTTGCATACCTGGTATACCAGCATTTGTAAATGGTTCTTGTGATACTATTAGATGAAATGAGACCTGGAATAGGCTTGTTTTATATTATCCGACACGACACGTAGCGGATCAGACACAGCACGGTTCAGACAAATACATGGTGTATTATATTATCAGACATAGCGGGCTCCAGTACGGACCGGGAGCACAGTCGAAGCGGAGATATTTTTTTTTAAATGATTTTTTGTTTATAGTATAATACTTCATACTAGTGTTTAGTCATTTTGTTTAGTCCAGGTGTGTTATTTGTCCAAGACAAAAAGATAAAAAAAGTCAAGAAAGCATGCACTAAATTTGGAAAACCTACATGTTCTGAACATCGAGTAGAAATTTGAACAAATTGTTTTGATTAGATTTTTTTTTTTTTTTTTTATAATTGCATATGTTAAATTTCTGTTTTTATATTCTTCTATTAATATAAAATGTTCAATATGTTACTCATTACGCTCACAATTAATTTTTCAATATCCAGTTTTGCAAAAAAAAAACATAAAAATGGAATCAAATTTAAACGTAGAAAAAGAGCTGGAACGGGGCTGTCACTGCACTGTCGGAGTCGGAAAGTAAATTATACTACGAAAAAGACACCTTAAGACACGGTCCGACAACATATTCTTTTCGAGAAATGTCTTAATGTCTTGTCTGAAATAGTGATGGGTCGCTCTGAGTGGAACGGAACTTGGAACTGGTTCCAGCCTTGAACCGGTTAGACGAACTAACTAAGTTTTTCGTTCCAACTGGAACGAAAACCAACGCCAAAATATGGTATCTCCGGTTTCGTTTCGTTGGTTTAGATAGGGTATAGATTGCATCTCCCGTTTCGTTCTACCCAAGGTCGTTCCTACTGCTGATCTCTCCTTCCCTCACTTGATCCCTTACATCCGCAAAGAGCCTTACAGCCGTTGATCTCACTGCTCTTGGTTCCCTCCCCTTCCCTCCATCACCTCACCACGCCGCGCATAGGCATCTTCAAAATAAACAGCTTTCTTTGAAATTTGCTGTTCTACTGACAGAGCTTGGTTACTCCTTTCGGATTAAAAAAATATTGTTTTTTAAGAATCAGAATCAAGCTGATCATGCAAAAAGTCTTGTAAAGGATAGGTTGACTGGCTTAAACCTCTACCGGTCGCGCCAATTTCCGCAACATGTGCCTTCGCGCGTTGTACAAATTACAACACCCTGTTTTTTTTCATCCCTTTTTTAATCCAAATTTTGTATGAAATTTATTAAATACAATATTTTGACCATTCTACATTTAAAAGGGAGTATATGTACAAAATATTACCAGAGAGAAAAATATTTTGAACGTAAAAAGAAAACATGATTGAAAATAATAAGAACAAAGATATAACTAGATAAATTTGTATTTACAATATTATGATCAGATATAATTATTTGCAGATCTAAAATGGTTGTTTTTATGATCAATTATTGTAAATAAAGTTTTTTTGAGGATTACTTTTACAAATAAAATTTAGGTATCCACTGGCTGGCCCCCTCCTCCTCCCCGCGTCACCTCCATTACTACCCTCCAGATAGGTTTCTTTATTATGATCTAGAATCTCTTTACTCAATTCCAAATTTTTATTAGATTGTACTTTTTTTTTTTTTTTTCCCCTCGTCTAGTTCTGCAAAATTCGAGGAATTTATTCCAGTTTTATAGGTTTCCACCAAATCGAAACATTCCGAATATTATCGCTGACAAAGTTAAAGAAAAGCAAAAATGCAAAAGAATCCTATAGGCAGAACTGTAACGAACCTTTGAAAGTAGGTGGGGAGAGAACCATTAACCCTGCACCACTCTCATTGGCTCTGACCACCACACCTCCCTCCATCCACTTTTCCCCGAGTGCCATCAGTCACCGCTCAGACTATATATCTAATAGTAATACCACAGCAATAATTACACATCAATGAGTGTGGGTAAAATAAAAAATAAAGACATCCAATTACATGTTAACAGAAGTTATAAGAAAATAAAAATGATTAAGTAATACTCATAGAGTAATTAATAAAAACTAATGTTCTCATTGCTATCAATATATTAAATGTATGTATTATCATTAGGAGATAATCTTTGCGCAAATATCAAATATAACAAACAAAAATGAAACAAAGATATTATTAGACTGATTGCAGATATTGAAACAACCATAGACAATAAACCTAATTTAGAAAATTATAAAAATAGTTTTTAAAACAACATTAATATTTCACTAGATAGTTAACTAGGTAAATATAAAAATAATAATAACTTGTCTAAAATTGATCTTTTAATTTAAAAAAAAAATAAATGATTTAAATCTTTTAATAAAAATAATCCAGATGTTATATTTGTTAGGTCAGACAAAACCAAATAATTAGCTTTCATGTATAAAGAGGAATATGATTATAAAATTACAGTGGTGGAACGAACGAGAAACCGGTCATCGTTCATTCCAATTGGAACGAAAAAAAATCAAGACTCTCGTTCCGCTCCAAACCTTTCCAAACGAAAGACCGGTCTTCAGAACGTTCCATCCCTAAAGATATTTATTAGTAAAAATTGATAAGATCGGTTAGTAAGACGTTAATTTTATTCCTACATTTGACTATGACCTTTATTTAAGTTATTAATGAAATGTTTTATTGAATATAAATGGACCTTAAAATTTTTGATTTGCCTTTGTTACAGTTACGTTTATTTTAACGTTTTATTGTTGAAACAAAAACTATCCGTTCACTGTAAGTCGGTAGTTTTCAAATTTATCTTTAAAAGTCGTAAATTACAGCAAAGTAGTTTACCCACCAGCAGGTTATAAACATTACTTCTGTTTTATTGACCTCAGTTCTCATAAAACGACAAGTCTCGAAATCAAATAACACAAAACTTTCGAAGATTTACGATAAGAGACTGAAAGCGTTTTCAATTACTATTGAACTTCCCCTCTCTCCTAAAGCCTACGATTTCGTTCGGGACAATTTCGATACATGCTTGCCACATCGACGTACTATAGGTAGTTGGTATGCGAACAGTGAATGCATCCGCTGGTTTCAGTGGAAGAAGTCTTGAGGGTACTTGAAGAAAAATGTAAACAGCATTTGCAGAAGATAAGAATATCCCTTAATGTTGCGCTCTAATGTTCGATGGTATGGCCCGATTAGAAAAGGATTGACTGGGATGGATCGAAGTATTTTGGCTATGTGGATTTTGGACATGCTATTGATGGTTAACGAAGCTCCTGAAGCCAAGGGAAGCTATCGTATTCAATCTTGTGGGTATAATTGTCCATGGAAAATACCCTTGGGGTATTTTTCATAAAATTCTATAACAGCTGCCACAGC
Organism: Euschistus heros; assembly: GCA_003667255.2. Lineage (NCBI taxonomy): Eukaryota > Metazoa > Arthropoda > Insecta > Hemiptera > Pentatomidae > Euschistus > Euschistus heros. Next base: position 818,124 of record RCWM02000471.1, on the reverse strand, counting down.
TACAAAACTTGGGTATCGATTGCCTTGCGACAGTTTTACGAAGAGTAGGTGCCTTAATAACTTCCTTAAACTTGTGATGGCGAGGCACACAAATGTGTCATGTTGAAGAAGAGGGTTTCACTTTTTCGGATCCCAACTCAATAAAAATGTAAGGTTGACGTGGAAGGATCAGACTTATTGGCATTTTTCGATCCTTGTCAACTTGCTGAAGCTTGTCCGTAATACGATCCACGATTACCAAGTTCTAATAGATGCGGATGGTCAAGAAATTAAGTGGGATTTCTTTCAACAAACTATAGATGACTTGCAGTTAGAAGTAGGACTGAAACTTGGAAACAAATTGTCCAAATCTCATATATTTTACCAGCAACAAAAGATGAAAGTAAAATTGGCATCTCAACTACTGAGTGATTCCGTTGGAGACGCTTTAGAGTATTGCTTGTTGAGAAAATTTCACGGGTTGAAACTTGTGAGGGAACTATTCGCTTTGTTAAACTTTTTAACAAATTATTCGATGTCCTTAATTCCCGCAACATGCGTTCAAGAGGATTCAAGCAATCGCTGAATCCATTGAACATAGGAATAATAAGGACTTTTTGTGTGAAGTGAAAATTATATAGTAAACCTAAAAACTTCAAATGGAAAAAACATTCTTGAAACTGGAAGGAAGCTAGGGGTTTGCAAGGGTTTTTTTGAGCATAGAAAGCACCTTAGCGTTTTTACAAGATGTATGTCGAAAGAAAAGCAGTGGCTCCAGTTTTTCCCAACTTACAAAATCAGCCAAGATCATCTTGAAAGATTATTTTTCTTATATTCGAGCAAAAGGAGGCAGAAACAATAATCCCAGCTGCAGAGAATTCACGTACACGTTTTAGAGCTATTCTCATCCACAAAGGCAACTTCATGAATCTTCTTCAACTAGTGGGAACGCCATCCCCTTTTTTTTTTTTTTGTTGGACAAGATAAACCATTTTAAGTTTAAACTCACGAACCAGATTATCTCCTTTATTTTGATATTACTTGCGAAGAGGTGGCTTGCTCCTTTTAACAGTTATTTTTCGGAAAAAAACAGTTCTTACTGTTCGCATTCTAGCGGGAATCCATTAGAAAAGAAAACTTCAAAATTTCCTTATCTTTCAGCACGAGATCCATTCTATTCTAGATACAAATGAAAATCACACTTTCATGCTTTTGTAAATTGTACAATGTTTAAAATTTTATTTTATTCATTAAATATGATATTGTTGTTAAAATATTAAATAACATGGAGTTGTAAAAGTAGGGACAAAATAGCCAGAAAAGAAATATATAAAAGTGGTTAAATTTATTATTTTTTTTAACAGTCTCTGAAAGAAACAATTTATAATAAACTGACGACATTAAAAAAACCTGGGAAGCCATAAATAAATGGCAAGGTATGAGAATGAATTAATTGAAAACTATTATTATGTTGTTAGCAGCAGAGTAAAATGACGTTAATAGTAGTCAAAACTACAAGTAGTCAATAAAGGTAGCTGGATAAATAATATATGAGTATAGGGTATTTATTTTATGTTTAAAAGTGATTTATAATAATAAATAAACATTAGGTGGTTGTTTTGCTAAAAAGGCGGACCGTAGTGAAGAGCAGTGAGGCTGGAAAACACCCCGGGGCTCGTTTAGTGAGTGGTGATAAAGGAAATATTGATTTCTAATTTGAAATGTCTACCGCTAGAATGCGCGCCGGTTAAAGAGTGAACTGAACACCGAAAAGTAACCGTTAAAAGTAGAGATGGGCAAAGTAGTTCCTTTTTAGGTAGTTCATTCTTGTGAACTAGTTTAAATGAACTACATAGTTCATTTCTCAAAAGAATTATAAAAATGTACTGAATTAAGAGAGGAACTGAACTATGGAAAAAAAGGGATGGAACTGCGATTTCAAATGGACTAGAAAGGTTCTAGAAAAAATAAAAAACACTTTTATCTTATTTCTGCATTTATTTACATTTTTTAATATTTATGATATATTTACATAGATTACACTTATTTTCTATATATTTTATTACAATCACCTGTATGAAACTGAATCTTTCATCATAATTTTCACATGTTTCAAGGACCAATGACAATACAATAATTCCACAACTTTGTTCTAATATTCTCACTTCGTCTAGCTAAATTACCCCCAAAATGGGGGTCTGTCTTGAAAAAGCTGGAGTAGCAGATTTTATGTTTTTATATGAACCAGATGGGCTCTGAGAAAAAAATATCAAAAATGAAACTTAATTTGATAAGGGAGGGGGGGGGGGGGGAGGGCAAAAAACCCAAACTTTTTTCAGATTTTTGAAAAAACATAGAAAAATGTTTTATTTACAAAACTAAAGTTTATTAAATTTTTTGTCTAAATTCATCCCTTAAGCTGAATTTGATTTAGGGGTTTATCCACAATCAACAATATGTTGATGTCATAGAAATATTTTAGAAATAAAAAGACATAAGACTTAAGAAAATGAAAAATATTAGCAGAACACTAATGATAAGGAAATACAGCTCAAGATGAATGTGAAGATAAATCAAAATAAAATAATGATAAAAGTATAGTTGACTGGATGATGAATTGAGAAGATTCTTCTTCTCCAAAATAAAATAATGATTTGGTCAACAAAATAAAATACGCTTGTTAATTTTTTTTTTAACATTACCTAATGTCATCAATATTTTGGCCACAACATTGGCAAATAAAATAAAATATGATAAGGATTGATGAATTAATTGCCTCTCCTATTGGGATTATTTTATTAGAAAACTAGTTTCGGATGCTAAACATTCATCTTCAGTTCTAAAACATACAAAATTTTCAACACATAACCACTATGTTACATGGATTATATACACTAAAATTTTCAAAAATGTAAGGCAAGAAATCAAACAATAGTACTCACCTCAGGAGATCAAAGAGATAACTAAAAAATACAAATTGTGAGAAGAGGAAGGGGGCAGGTAGGTTAAATTTTTGGACTTTACCATGGGATTCTGTTGAAAAGCAATTTAAAAATTGTAATAATGTAATAATAATTTAATTCTGTTATTTGAAGTTTTGTATTTGTCAGATTTCTGTTGAGGGCAACACTGTTCGATTGTAACCTCCTCACCTTTGTTCGGGTTTTTTGTGTTTGGTCATGTCTCATGTATTTCGCTCCTTGATTAAATAGTTTTTATCTCCTTTAATCGGTGTTAATTATTTACTAAACCCGTTCTTCAATAGGTTATGGGCCCAGACGTTACGGAAACAGTGTGCGAGTGTAGTTAATTAAACGACGGTTTTGTCGGAAGAATTTTTTTTTTTTTTTTTCGGTACTGTGTAACGGGTCGGAAATGGAGAATCAAGTTGTTACCAAACTAAAAGGAGAAAGTAACTGGAGCTTATGGAAATTCCAAATTGAAGTGACAGCGGAATCAAGAGGATATTTGGATGTGTTGACCGGGGAAAGTAAAATTCCTGTGGAAGATGGGAAGGAGAAAATATTGTGGAAGGCACTTGACGCCAAGGCCAGGGAAATGGTGGTCTCCCGAATGGAAGAAGAACCAATGGTCCATATTCTCCATTGCAAGACCTCTCATGAAATGTGGACCAAGCTTCTCGCTATTTATGAACAGAAATCTGAGGCGTCTATACACTTATTGCACGAAAAGTTTTTTAGCTACCGCTATGAACCTAAGGCAGAAAATAACCACAAGAATGCATTTATTAGCATTGCTTGCTTGAGCAATGTAATTCCAGATAAGGATAAATTTTATTTGGACACTGGAGCAAGTGAACATATGTCACCTTATGAAGAATTTTTCAGTCACTTGAGTCCTTGCTCAAAGTTAATAAAAATAGGTGATGGCAGGTTATTAAAAGCCCGTGGTTGTGGTGATATTGATGTTCTGTGTAAAGTGGGAAATGAAAATATTCCAAGTACTTTGAAAGATGTTTTATATGTCCCAGACCTACAGTTAAATCTTTTTTTCTGTCTCTCAAGCATTATCAAAGGGACACGAGATGATGGCAGATAATAATATTTGCAAATTAATTAAAAATGGTACCGTTAAAGCTGAAGCTAAAAGAGAAGGGCAGCTTTTTGTATTAAATATGGTTGTTGATACTAGAGATACGGCTGCAATTACTCGGTCTGAGAGTGATCTTCAGGTGTGGCACAGAAGGTTGGCCCATCAAAATGACAAAAAGGTCAAAGAAGTCTTATCAAAATTAAATATTGAGTGCTCTGACAAAGAACGGTCATTTAACTGTGACTCGTGCATTCAAGGTAAACAACAACGGTTACCATTTCCTCCAAGTGATTCAAAGACAACAGATGTTTGTGATATTTTGCATTTTGACTTATGTGGTCCGTATGAGACACCTAGTTTAGGAGGATCAAAATATTTTTTTACTTGTCAAGGATGATTTTTCTCATTTTAGATTTTGCTTCTTTATAAAATCAAAAGATGCTGTTCCAGATCTGTTGAAAAGATGCATTAATATGGCTGAAAGAGACACCAACAAGAAAGTCAAAGCTGTCCGATCGGATAACGGTACTGAAATCTTGAATCGACAGGTAACTGAATATCTTTCTTCATTAGGAATAAGACATCAGCTTTCTGCACCATATTGTCCTGAACAGAATGGTAAGATAGAAAGGGAAATGCGAACAATAGTAGAATCTGCTAGGACAATGTTGATAGAGTCAAAGTTGGACAAACGTTTTTGGGCAGAGGCAGTCAACACTGCGGTCTATACGATAAACCTCACAGGCAACAGTTCTGTAAAGAAAAAAAACTCCATATGAGTTATGGTTCAATAAGCCAATAAAAATAGACCATTTAAGAGAATTCGGATGTAGGGTGTTTGTACACATACCTAGTCAAAAACGGAAGAAATTAGACCCAAAAGGCCAGGAAGGAATTTTTGTCGGCTATGAAACGGATTCCAAATCTTACAGAATCTACATCAAAGGGCAGAAAGAAGTGATTAGTGCTAGAAATGTTGTGTTTCTTCCAGAGAAATCTAGCAAACTCAATCATGAATCGAAGACGGAAAATCTTTGCGACATGGGAACGAAGATGGAAGCGGGTACATCTGAGAGTAAAGAAGAGGACATTGTAACTGGAGGAGTAAAAGAAGGCAACACCAACGGAAGAATTGTTTCAGAAGAACCAGCAAAAAGACCTCAAGATGTCACCGGCAACCATTCAGAAGAAATACCTCAAGAAGATGTCGCCAGCAGCCATTCAAGAGGAGAAGAACCTCAAGAAGATGTCGCCAGCAACCTTTCAGGAGACTTTTATGGGTTTTCTTCTGAGGAGGAAGTGGAAGAAGTAGATGAACCGAATCCTAATGTTAATGTCAGAAAAAGTAATAGAAGAAAAATGCTCCCAAAATATTTATATGACTATGTATTATCTGCTATCGAGTTTGTCGATGACATACCTACCTCCTATGAGGACATAAAAGGAAGAGGTGACGCAGATAAATGGTATGCAGCCTGCGATGCAGAAATGGAATCAATTATTAAGAATGAAACCTACACATTACAGAAGCTACCACCAGGAAAAAAGAGCCATTAATTGTATATGGGTGTTCAGGATCAAAGAAAACAAACAAGGTCACATATTTAAAGCAAGGCTCGTTGCAAAAGGATGCTCACAAACCAAAGGGATCGACTTCAATGAGGTGTATGCACCTGTTGCCCGCCTAACTACGGTAAGAATCCTGATTACAATAATAAATAAGTTAAATTATTTTACCGTGCAGATGGACGTTAAAAATGCATTTTTGCATGGCGACCTGCAGGAGGAGATATATATGGTGCAACCTCAAGGTTACATTAAAAATCCAGATTTAGTCTGTAAATTAAACAAAAGTTTATATGGACTGCGGCAAGCACCAAGGTCGTGGAATGCTAAATTAAATGAGAAATTAATTAACTTAAAATTCAAACAAAGTCAATTTGATAAATGTTTATATGTTTTAAAACAAGATAATTCTACTATTTATCTCTTGGTTTATGTTGATGATTTAATACTGGCAGGAGACAATTTAAATTTAATTAAAAACATAAAATCATGACTCATGTCAGAATTCACTACTAAAGATTTGGGACAATTGAATAATTTCTTAGGAATTGAAATAGAGAGAACCAAACAAGGAATGTATCTAAATCAGCCAGCGTATCTGAGGCGAGTCCTGGATAAATTCAGAATGAGTGACTGTAATCCTACAAAATACCCAATGCCAACTATTCCAGTTCTTAAGAACGAAGATTCCTCAATTGTGGATGAGAAGCCTTATAGGCAATTAATTGGATGCCTTATGTTTGCCGTTTTATGTACTCGACCTGACTTAACCTATGCGATAAATTATTTCAGTAGATACCAAAGCAACGCTACTGAGTCAATGTGGAAGGGGTTGAAGACTGTCCTGAGGTATGTCAAAGGGACTATCGACAGGAAGCTCTTCTATCCTAAGCCTGAAAACAACGAGGCGCCTTTATGTTGCTATGTAGATGCTGATTGGGGAGGAGACCCAGATGGAAAATCTACCTCAGGATATCTCATCAAGGTGTTTGGTGGATCAGGATCAGTAGAGTGGAGGACTAAGAAGCAGCCTGTAGTGACTCTTTCCTCAACAGAAGCAGAATTCGTTTCTTTGTCCGAAGGGACTTCCAATTTATTGTGGGTAAAAGGACTCTTAGAAGAATTAAATTTCAAGTGTGGCTCTGTTCCAGTTTTTGAAGACAATCAGTCCTGCATAAAATGTCTCGACAAGTGGGAACACAATCGATTAAGACATATGAACGTGAAATATAATTTTGTGCGGGACTTAGCCAAAAATAAAACAATTAATGTTAAATATGTGAACTCCGATAGTCAGTGCGCCGACATTTTCAATAAACCTCTGAGCGGTGAAAAATTTAAAAGATTTGTTAATGCGCTTGGACTTATATAGTGGACTGGTATATCTGAAGTATGCTTTTATCATGTTTAATTTTGTCTTCTGATTTTTAAATTGAGGAGGAGTGTTGAAAAGCAATTTAAAAATTGTAATAATGTAATAATAATTTAATTCTGTTATTTGAAGTTTTGTATTTGTCAGATTTCTGTTGAGGGCAACACTGTTCGATTGTAACCTCCTCACCTTTGTTCGGGTTTTTTGTGTTTGGTCATGTCTCATGTATTTCGCTCCTTGATTAAATAGTTTTTATCTCCTTTAATCGGTGTTAATTATTTACTAAACCCGTTCTTCAATAGATTCCCTTATTATTCATTGGATTTTCCCCTTCCTATTGGAAAACAATTTAAAAGGGGCTATTGGAAATGTTTATCTGGTCACTTAAACAAAAATCTGGATCGGTTTTATACGATTTTATTATTTCTAAGGATTCATAAATATTTAATTTTAGCTATTTTCTACTTGATGAAGTATTTTTACTCCCAAGTCTTTATTAAATTTATGGTTATTTTCATTTAGATGGATAGCGAAATTGAAATTTACTTTGTTTGATTTCTTGTCTTACAGTTTTGCAAACTTTAGTGTATATAATCCGTGTAACATAGTACTGAAGTGTTGAAAATTTTGCATATTTTAGATCTGAAGATGAATGTTTAGCATTCGAAACTACTCTTCTCATAAAATAATCCCAATAGAAGTGGCAATTAATTCATCAATCTTAATTGTATTGATCCTTCTATATGGTTATGGATACTGCCACAAGGAGCAACTATCAGATAAAAGAACTAGGGATGGTGGGGGGAAGATATCAGCGGAATGGGAGACACTAGCCCCACAGCTTAAACTTCTATGCCACTTTTAAGTTATTAGTGAAGGTGCGGCTGGTGACGCTAGGTCGTCAGGTGTGAATAGCTGATTGGCAGCTTGCCCGAGATTGAGAAAATAAATGGAAGCTGGTACAGGAGGCCAAGATGCCATAAAGTTATCCTACCCACTAAATAGAATGAAAATAAAAACAGGATTTTAATATAATTTTTTTTATTAATCGCATTAATACTTTAACTTGTGTTTCATAGTTGTAAATACATATTTTGCTCTTTTTACCAAGATGATAAACAAAAATATCAGTTACATTCTCCTGCTTTTTTATAGACACATAAGAATAGTGATAAGGTTTTTTTTTGTGTGACATTTCAAGTTTTTAAAAATTACATGCAGCTTCATATCAATCAAGATTTGATCACAATAAGATTATGCAAGAGGTTTTACACTGCTATGATTGGACTTAATATGTACTTTTAAATTACTAGTTGTTACACATTTAAAGTTACAATGTGGACATTGACGAGGCTTCTCACCTGTATGCTGGGCCATTATATGTAATTTCAAACTACTTGTGTGTGCTGTTCTATAGTCACAATGAGGACACTGATGAGGCTTCTCAAATGTATGATGGACCATTATATGAGTTTTTAATTTACAAACTTGTGAAGCTGCATAGTCACAATGTGGACATTTATGAGGCTTCTCACCTGTATGACGGGTCATTATATGTACTTTTAAAGTACTTAGATCTGCTGATCCGTATTCACAATGAGGACACTGATAAGGCTTCTGGTCTAAATGAAAATTCATAATATGTTTTTTTAAAGTACTGCTTCTCACTGATCTATAGTCACAAAAAGGGCACTGATGAGGCTTCTCATCTGTATGACGGACCATTATATGTATTTTTACAGTTCCACCTTTTACTGCTCTATAGTCACAATGAGGACATTGATAAGGCTTCTCGCCTGTATGGCGGGCCATTATATGATCCTTTAAAGTAGCTATTCCAGCTGTTTTATAGTTACAATGTGGACAATTATGAGGCTTCTCATCAGTATGACGGAACATTATATGTCTTTTTAAATTTCTACTCTCTACAGTTCTATAGTCACAATCGGGGCAAAAGTAAGGCTTTTCATCTGTATGACGGGCCATTGTATGAGTTTTTAAAGTTCCAGCTCTTGCTGTACTGTAGTCACAATAAGGACATTCATATTTCTTGTCATGTCTACGATGAGATATTTTATGTTTCTTTAAATCCTTGTTAGAGTCTAAAATTGCCTCACTTTTCCTCTCTACCTTGTGAAGAGAATCCTCGGAACCTATTATTAATATATATCTTTAATAAAAATAAAATAAATAAATCATTGGAAAACATGTACACACATTTATGTAATAAAAGATAAAAAAGAAAAATATTGGGGATTAAATTATGTTTTTATTATTATTATCTATTTACTGAAATTTCACGAGATAATATTAAAGTAGTAAATGAGTGTATATTGCGCCCAAAAGGGACAAATAAGTAAACATTAAGTTTCAAAATTAAATTTAAAAATTTATTTTTTAGATAAATTTAGATAAAAATTATAACAATATATAATGAGGTCTATGAAATGAGAATCAGCCATGAAATAAAAGTGAATCCAATTTAGCAAGGTTTGAGCTAGCACCATTTCAGTCTCAATAATAATAAGGTTCTCAACACTTTAACAAAATTGACCACCAACGGCTTCAGCAGAGTAAAATAAATAGTATGAAATCACAATTCTAAATAGTAATATTACTTCAAGTATTGTACAATAATATATACAAAATCAAATTTATTTTCAAACAGGTTCGTTACCTTCATCTGGAGCAAGCATCTCAACATCTTGTTTCACATCAACCAGCCCATCTGCAGACAAGTAAATAATATTATAAACAAGGTTTCAAAAGAAAATATCTCATCACCGACACCAGAAAGTTAATATAAGAATAAAAGATTTTAAGAAGTGATTTTACTACAGGAATTATCAGAGTAATTTACAGAGCAATTAATTAATTTGGTTTTACTAAATGAGTTTCCCGATTCAATTGCTTTCCAGATGTAAATAATGAATCTCCTGTAGCTAAACCATTTTCTAGTGCTATAATCTTATATAGGGCACTCTCTAAATTAGTGATGTGTCGGTACTGTTTCAATTCTCAATACCAGTATGAACGTCAAAAAATGAAAGAAAAAATAATTATTTTAGCTTCGGCAGTTAGGAATCATAATCATATTTCTTCATTGTCCAATTGCAAATAAATATCTTTAACAATTTAGGCTTCATCTTTCATAACATATAATTAAGTATCGACTTTAGATCATCGATTCTCGATACCGATTCTTTTCTCAAGAATGGGTGGAAACAGGAATCTGTGGAATTGAGAATTGAAACACCTCTAATCTAAATCAATAGGATCCTGAAAATCCTTGCCTACCGATAAACTTTGAAATAAAGGATTTTATTCAGATAGGATTCTTCGATACATGTTCAATAGCTGGTAATGGTCAAAGATTTCTTAGTGATAACCATAATATTACAATTATCCTCACCAAAATAAATCTGCGGAGTTTCTTCTTCTTTGATGACAATCAAAGGAGCTGAAACATTAGGCAAGATAAGATAAGATGAAAGGATTCTCAAACAAACCACAGGTTGAATTAAAGGAATTAGTTTAAATGAACAGGAAAATGTTAATTTCTATTGGGAAAAAATAATAATAAAAAATTCAAGATCTAAAAACAAAGGAAATTCAATTCATCCTAACCTATATATATTTTTTAAAATGTGATTTTAATTTTTTTTTTTTTTTAAATAGTAGAATCCTTCAGTGAATGTGCCTCTGTTCTGCGCTAGAATACATTTTGTTAATTGTGACCTTCCCTGAATTTAATTTGATGTTTTGTAAAATCTTTGGAAGCAATAAGATTAGTCTCATTTACTCTCCACCCAATGGGGAAAATTCCTTTCGATCATAAGCCACCCTTAATAAATGCTATATTTCTGCACGGTTTTTAATACAGCCAAGGGGATAATGTCATACATTATGAGTGAATACTTACAAAAGAAACATTGAGGTATTGAGCAGATCTTGGGAAGATGTTTATGAATAGGGTCCAGGAGAAAATTTTTAGAATTTATTTCTAAAACGATATTTCAGAATATCACATACGAGGGTGGTCTGAAAAGTTTCTGACCTAACAAAGATACAAGACATTCTTTCTAATTTTTTTTTTTTTTTTTAACATACTCCTTGTAACTCCACACTCTTCTTTCAGCAATGCTCCTATCTCGGTAACTCATCCAAATAGTACTTGGCGTTTTTCTCAGCAATATATTTGTTTACGAAAGTGATTGCCTCTTCATTTGATGAAAATCTCTGTCCTCCAAGCACAATTTTTAGATGAGGGAACAAGAAGAAGTCTCTTAGGGGTAGATCTGGAGAGTAAGGCAGATGGTCAAGCAGTTCAAACTGTAATTCGCCGATTTTCGCCATGGCAACCGCTGAGGTGTGAGACGGTGCTTTATCTTGGTGAAACAGGATTTTCTTTTTCTGCCAATGTGGCCGTTTTTCCGCAAGTTCTACCTTCAGCTTGTCAAATAAAGATGCGCAGTATGCTCCTGTAATGGTTTTACCTTTTTGAAGATAATCGAGTAAAATAACTCCATGACTACCACAATAAAACAGTCGCATCACTTTCCCAGCCGAAAAAACAGTTTTTGCTTTTTTTGGAGCCGGTTCCCCCTTTGCAGTCCACTGTTTGGACTGTACTTTTGTTTTGGGCGTATAATGGTGTATCCAAATTTCATCTACAGCAATTAACAATTTAGAGCCAAAACTAGGATTTATTACGCCTAAACTGCGCCAACAGAGGTTGGAAATGTTCATTCAAGCAAACACGGCACCCAATGTGCAGACAGCTTTCTCATGCCTTAATGTTGATTTAATATGTGACAAACACGTTCTTTTGACTTGTTCATAATCTCTGCAATCTCTCTCACTTTAATGATTCGGCTTCCCAAAATTTCACTGTGGTAAATGATGGTGCAGAGTCCCCATACACAGAATCCAACTCATCTTTGATTTGCGTAGGCGTATTGCCTTTTAAAATTAAACATTTAATGACGGATTTTGTCTATTTTCTCAAAAACACTCACATCAACACACTCAAACAACTGCTACATAACAACTGCCCGTCCAAAATGGCTGAAACATTGGTAAGTAACTGTCAACAGATGAACAAGGAATTCACTAGACTTTTATTTAGTGCTGCCATCTTCACGTTAAGGTTGAAAACTTTTCAGACCACCCTCTCATAAAATGTGGTGGATGTGGCAAGTAGGATAATTAAACAAAAGATATTAGGAACAGGGCATCTGAAAATTCCCAAAAGGAAGGTTATAGAAGACGCATATCCATGAATTTGAAACTGGAAGACAAGTTACATGATCATGTAAGAGTATGATACTTGTCTCACCATTTGGGCTCAGTTGTGAAAGCACTAGTATCTTTCTTATTAATTCGAACCAACTTTTGGTAATTATAAACTAAAAATCAAAAGTGACTAAATAAAACTTACGACTACACTCAGTTTCAACTGACTCTTCTTCCTTTATGGAAACACTGGGATGATCCATAACTGCAAAAAAAAACAAAAAAAACAGAAGGATTTAATATTTGATCACACATTTCAATGTTTAAGCAATAATTTTTTTATTTATTTAATCAATTTATTGAAATTTACAAATGTACAAGTATACATCAAGTAAATGTGTTTAAAAAAAAATGTTTACAATAACATGCCAAAACTTGAAAAGAACTACTCATCAGTAGCACTTCAGCAAAAAAAAATCTACACAAGAAGATCTCTGGGCTATCTACTTTTCAGACACCCTGGAGGATTATCGAGAATTGAGTGGGAAGCAAGTTGAGAAACTAGGGGGTTTGAGTGGTTATGGAGCTACTATGAAAGGATTGGTATCTGGTTTGGACTAAATCAGCAACATATGGAACATTGAGGATTTCTCGAAGGATTTTGGATTGTAAGGACTAGGTATGGGATGAATTGGATGGTTTAGTAGAGTCCCAAAGCTCAACTCCGTACATCCATTTAGGTCTAATCACAGTCAAGTAAATGAGTCTTTTGTAATTAATTGGGAGCTTTGAACGTTTGTCAAGTAAATGTTGAAGTAGTCTGTAATGACGAGCAGTTTCTTGTCGTTTTAGTCTTGTATATGGATTCCAAGTAAGACGTTTGTCCAAGTGGAGTCCTAGGTAGCGGATCTGTTCAACATGGATTAGTGGAATGTGATTAAAGGATACTGTAGGACAGGAAGTCGTAGGTTTACGACGAAGGGTAAAGGTTATTTGGTGTGATTTGTTTGGGTTTATTTTGATTCTCCATTTTTGACACTATTCTTGAATGTTTAGGATATGAGATTAGAGAGTTTGGGAGACAAGGAAGGGATCATTGTTTACTGACAATACACATGTGTCATCAGCGTAAGTGGTGAGGACATTGGTAGGATGAGTTGGGTTAAGCAATAATAAATATCAAACAAGTCTAATCCAAATTCTACAGTCTATACAGAGCTAGGACATCCCTTTCACATTAATTTAATGTAAATTAACTGAGGTTTATCAATTTCAAACATTTTGTTGAAATAATGGGTTTAAGAGGAAATGACCATTTCATTGTTAAAAGGCAAGATTTATTTTTCACCTGCATACGTGATTTTTATAATCAAAATATAAACCATAGAAAGCCAGCTGTAGAATTCCTAGGCGATACCACTATTTGTGTTTTGAATTAAAGACCTCATGAACCCCATTTTCAACCTCATTCAACTCGGTGAATGTTTTTCAAAAAACGAAATAAACCGTTCACAAGTAGTCTGATTGTGCTGTGATCTAGAATATATGCTGGCTGAGGGTTCAAATTCAATTTCCACAATTCAAATTTCAAACACAAAGAAAAAGGTAATTTTTACCTATTCACCCCAATTGTTATTTGCTTTAAAGGGCTCATATAGTGTCTGAACAGTTCTGTATCAATAATTAACTCTGAAAAATAAAATAACTGAAACAAAATCTGAAAGGCAGGAACCAACCAACCCACAAGAACATCAATTTGAGATACATTAAAACTAAAATTTTCACATAAAATTAAATTCAGATTCAGTCAAAAACAGATTCATCCTCAAGTTTGATCAAGTTCACTTTTCAGTCGAACTAACGTAAATTTGGTTAATTTAAAAATTGTTTATAAGAATTATTAAGATTTTATGGCTTGGTTGGGTTCTGCAGATTAGATTTTCATTAATCGTGTAAGTTTTTAACTTTTATTAATTTTATAACTCATTATTATTATTATTATTTTAAAGTAAAATGTTCCTTTTATTCTAAAATCGGTATAAAAAATAGTTGAAACCACAATAATTTTTAATATTAGCAAGCATTATTTCAAAATCATAATAATTACAATGATGTTGAAAAAAAAAAAATCAAATGATATACAAAATAATCGGATGATATATGATATAATAATATTACTAATTGAAACCCGAAGTTTATTCCTCTTCATCAACTTGGATATCTAACTAATACACATCGTGGCCATCTAAGTCTTTTTGAATATCTGAGCTACTTACAAACTCTAATTAAAAGAACGGCAATCCTGGGGTATAAGATGCAGCATATCGTTTATATCATTAATTTGGCATCAGATAGCAGTTTTAAATTAATATCAATAATTTCAACATAATCACAACACAAGTAACATTAACTTTCTCAAAGAAAGAACAAATTTTTGTAGTGAGTCTTCTGTTTGCACTGATAAAATGCAGAAGTTGGTCTCCGTTTATGTTATATATTATTTTATCAACCATTTTGAGTGGTAGCCAATAACTTCACAATAAGAAGAAAACTACTAAGTGGGTTGGATGCTTTCTGCTAAAACTAAATAGATTAAAAATGACAAGCGGCTTGATTGATGGTTAGTTTGACTTGAAATTTAAGTTAAATAATTGAGCTTTGGGGCTCTACTAAACCATCCAATCATCCCGTATTCAATCCTTACAATCTAAAATCCTTCGAAAAATCCTCAATGCTCCTTATTTTGTCACCAATAAACTTATCCATAAAGATCTTAATGTTCCATATGTTGCTGATTTAGCCCAAACCAGATACCAATCCTTTCATAGTAAGCTCCATAACCACTCAAATCCACCAGTTTCTCAACTTTCTCCCCTCTCAATTCCCGATAATCCTCCGAGGCGTCTGAAAAGAAGATGGCCTAGAGATCTTCTTGTGTAGATTTTTATTAAAGTACTACTAATGAGTAGTTACTTTCAAGTTTTAAGATGTTATAACCGTTGTCAATACATTTATTTGATGTATATATTTTGTACAATTGTAAATTTTAATAAATGTATATAAAAAAAAAATTGTCAGAAAACATCTTCATTAGTCGAAATAAGCTTTATTTCTCTTGATACATTTCTACCAGTCTGTTGGATCCTATCAATAGAATTTTGAATCTTGATTCTTGTGTAGATTTTTATTAAAGTGCTACTAATGAATAGTTACTTTTAAGTTTTTCCATGTTATTGTAAGCGTTTTTAACACATTTACTTAATGTATATTTGTACAGTTGTAAATTTCAATAAATTTTAAATGAAAAAAAAGAAAAAAATAAGTTAAATAAAGCTTGGCTGGTCTCTGAAATCATAGATTGGCCTATTTTTGTTCGAATGTTGTATTTAGTTCCGTTTTTGTAATTTTATGAGTTGGTTGATTTCTGTATAACACCTTCCAATTGTAACTGATATTTAATAAAATGTCTTTCGCATTTATTGTAAATATATTAATCCAAGAAAGATATAAAATAATAATAATTTCTAAGGTTTATCAATTTTCAAGATTAATATGAAATATATGTATCACTATACAAGAAGATACGCTGTATAGTTAGTGGACTTTAACTTTACAGTTTAACGTTTATTCAAAGGAAATTTCAACGTTATGTTGAATTTAAAAAATAAACATTATGCCCTACGACTATAACATTTACTTTAACAATATAAATGACTCAAGATATAAAAGAATAAAGTAATTGTAAAGTTCAATATTAAAAAGAATTTATGTATTTTTTTATCCCTCTTAGTTTTGTGTTAAAAAGTAGATAAGCATCATTTGATCTCAATATTTCTTTACAAAACTTAATTATAATTCAAACATAAACTATGGCTGAAAAGATTGAACGTGTCAACATCCTATGATAAAATATAAAGCCAATCTTAATTTGGTTCTATAAGGGTTATTAGAATGATCCTTTCACAAAAAATAGTTACTTATTTTCAATCTAGATTATAAAAAATATATACCTATTTATATATTTCAGGGAATTTATCTAAAACAATTTTGCCATTTAGTACACTGGTAAATTTTGACTGTAAACCACACAGTATATCTTAAAAATGTTAATTCATTCCATATACAATTCTTAGAGGCCGAAATCTTGAAAACTCCTAAATATGTAACATTCTTATCCATAATGTTCTAATTGTTGCGCGTTTGTACCTAAACTGATACTTGTTCTCTAATGATAAACATACCCACTCCAACCACTTTTCCTTCTTTCCATACAATTCCAAATTAAACTGTGTGATGTCTGAAAAGAAGATGGCCTGGGGACCTTTAAGTTCAAAACATTAATGGGAGTTCTGCTGATAGAGCTTTACAAGAGCTTGATAAAACTTGAAAGGGTTAAAATTCACTTATTGAAATTTAAATCTTTCTCCAAAAACTTTAGCCTCTTCAGTAAGATATCCTAATCCAATAGAAATAAAGATTCAGGACTTTCACTAAAACTAAGAGTTGGGAAATTAAAACAGACTGCATCAGCATCACTTCCTTGAGTTTAATATGATAATTTAATTTGTAATTTATAACAATCTAATAATAATTTTTGTTTGGAGAAGATAATCAGGGATGACATGTGTCAACATTGGCACACAATTAAAGTATTTCTAATTGGATATGGTGTTTCTGTTTGCCTTCATCCCAGATTATCTTTTTCTCCATTCATCTAAACAGTGAACTATACTTTCATTAATAATTTTAATTATTGGGTGTTACCAAAATGTTTGCTACTTTAAAATCCAGGTAATGCTTCCTTTAAAACTTCAGGATGTACTCTTAAATGTTATTCCGGGACTCGGAATCACTACATTCTGACCTCTGCTGAAGTTTCCTGTCTTTAATATCACTTCTACATTTACAATTGACTCTGAAATGAAAGTAAGAAATATCGAAATTTATTTCATAATTTATAGTCTGCGAAATTCTATAGATATTAAATAAAAATATTGAACAAATGAATGATATTAAATAAATGTCGCACAAACCCATTTGATTCGTTGCAACAAATAATCAATTTTCAAAACAAACACAAGATTTCAAATCCAAAGAGAACGGGTGAGTTTGTCGCAAACACCGAACTAATAAGAAAGCAGTAAGGGCTGACGTCACATATTGAAGAACATTGGAAATGGGCCATTCTCACAGAAACGTGCAATCTGAGTTAAAATATTTAATACTTCAAAAATTTGCAAATAAACTTCTGAAAACAATGTTATTAATAGAATAATATAAATGTATGACAAAAATTTTATCAATAGAATAATATAAATTTATGACAAAAATTTTATCAATAGAATAATATAAATTTATGACAAAAAAGACCATATCACCTCAGTATCACCAATTAAACAAATGAAAAAAAAAAATAATAATATATGGTTGAGGTGAGGGAATGACAGTCGATTCGAGGGAATGACTTCAGGGTTTCAAGTTAATGTTCACTTATTGAATGACTTCAACAAGTGAACATTACCCGACACTGTTCAAAAGGATATTGACGAAACTAGACTGAAATTGTCTTTTTTGTATTGAAATACAGATGTATGAAGGGAAATATATTCCCGGTTTCCACCGAAGTGCACATCTTGGATTTCGGAATTGTATTTAGTTAAATAGTCTATAGACGAAAAGTCAAAATTATATTTCTTTCTTTTGTTAGTTTTGCCTTCGTGTCTAAGGAACTTACGCGTGGTATTTTCTAATTCTTGGGTCAGTTCAATCAATGGTTTTTGGTGTTTTACTTTTGACATTCAGTTACTCATCTTCAATCGTTCGGTTTTACTGTCTTCATACTGGACTAGAGTATTTTCCATTGTTAAAAGGACAAAACTTCTGCTCCGTCGAACTCTCCAACATAACGGATGATGTTGGTTTTGCAACCTCGACACTTCCTGAGAAAACATCTAGTACATCTTGGTACACAGCGAAGCTGTCTATATTCGATTTTGGACTTTCTACTATTTTACGCTGGAAAAGTGTTGGCAGGAGCAATTCGAAATTTGCATGTAAATGGCATGAACTTGTGTCTCTTTTTGTTATGTTTGAAGGAATGATCCAAAAAAATGTCATCAAGAGTATCTTAATTTATAGGAACTATTTTGAACGAATTTGTAATAGAGGTCTTTTATACCTCCAAGAAGCAGCATTTTTTGTTTTTTTAATCTTGAGTTCTCCTCCTGTCCTAAAACATTTGTTACTTCCTCGTTTACTTTTCTTATAATGCTTCATGTTAGCCTATCATTTGGGGAATTTTTACAGTGCCTATATGTTCGAGGAATACAAATATGGAATTTTTGTAGGAGACCGTATTTTCTCAGTCTTTTACCGTTTCTGATGATAATCTTCGCACTTTAACATGATTATTTTCTTTCATAACTTCATAGACAATGTTTCCTGGAGAGTCATTGCGATGGTGACTTCTGATTTACTCTCCATTCTTTCAATTTGTTTTCTTTGAGCATCAACTTTTTTCATGAGAAGAGCAATTCTGATTTTCAATTTATAACTTTGCTTCTGTACTTCCTAAACGTTTTTCTGCCAGAGGACACCTGGTGAGGCATAGATGGAGTTGGAACCGTAGTAGTTTGGATGTTTTCTTCCATAGTGACATCTTTTTTTTTTAAGTTTTCAAAATGCTGGATTGTTCTCCTTCTGCTGCTTTCTTTTAGCCCTTTTATCTCGAATTGACATTTGGGATACACTTTTCACTTGTCCTTTTTTTTTTTCTTCCCTACTGTATTTTTCATCTTATAATTTCATGAGTTTCGCTGTTACAGAATCATTCCCTTACACAGGCGTCATTCCCTCGCTTACATACGAGTACACACATCCGAGTACAAATTCGAACATGCAATTGGTCTTTACGTTTACTAGACAGACATCACCCACCAGGTTTTTCATCTTTCGATTCCAAATAAATTTCCTCAAAGTCAATGTTAACTCTATTACAATCAGTAAAGCTATTGATGGTGTGCTATATAGCGACTCCACCGGCTTTACGACTTGATGATGATGACACCGCTACCGATGGTGTAGTTTTAATTTGTCTTTTATTAGCGGTACAGCAATATGATCTCAGATCAAACCTAGGCACATTCACTGGGATGGAATTTTCCTTCCAAGTTTCGTGGATTGCCAAATAATCAGATCGGTTGATGATTTTACCGGTATAGATGTCTTCTGAGTGCGCGGGCAAGCGTTGTGCATTGATGGCGGTAATAAGTATAAAACAATGCTGATCTGGAACTTTTACGTTTCCGGCATTGCTTGACTCAGTCATATAATGTTTTATTATTACCATTGGATTGTTCTTGAGAACAATTTTCCAATGGAAACAATTTCCAACCGTACACGATCTCTGCATTTGGTTTTGGCTTTTCGACGCGTATAGGCCGACTTTTTATGTTTTTGATAATATTTTTTTTATTCTTACACTTATTATATTTACTCTCACTACTTTAAACTAATGTTTTATATACAATCGATAGAATTTGACGACAGCTGACGATTAAAACTTAAACAATCATCGTAGCTTCTCCGAGTTATACTAAAAAGTTATACTAATTGCAAACAATACGATCTCGATACGCAACAAAATAATCTCAAAATTGCGGCACTTCCCCCTTCACAGAGCACAATGAGTCACTGTTCTCGCTTATGGTAATGAATTCTTTGATCCTTTAAAGTGGTATTATTTAATTTTGGATGTAGAGGATAGATTCAAAACTACAAACCCAATCTGTATTCCCGAATTTGTTATCATTAGGTTTTTTGGATTGCCCCCATATAGTTGCAAATTTAAAGACGTATTAACATATAGGTATGGGTGATTAATGAATTGAATGCAATGGGATCACCAGGTTTGTGACATATTAAGGAGTTTTAAAAAATTTGGTCTGTTGGAATTGGATACAAAATGAATTAAATGGATGTCTTAATTTAATCACATTTATTGAAAGAGCGAAAATTTAACAGTTACATATTTAACATATATTGTGTGGTTTACATTTGGTCTACTTGTGCACCAAATAGCGATATTGTTTTAGAAAAATTCTCTGAAATTTATAAATAGGTGTATCTAACTTTTTAAAATCTAGATTGAAAATAAATAGCTGTTTATTGTGAAAGGATCATTCAAGTAACCATTAGAGAACATAAGAAAGGTGGGCATTCATAGGATCTCTACACGTTCAATCTTTTTAGACATAGTTCATGCTTGAGTAATAATTTCTCTTTTACATGGTTGGAGCATTTATATTGTTAACATAAACATCTATATCTAGTTTTTATAGAGCATAAAGTTTATTTTCTGAACTTTTAGCAAAATTTTGAAAATTAATTTGACGTTTAACTGAAAAGTTAACGTACATTCAAAGTGTATCTTCTTGTATGGCAACACATCTATTTTTAATTAATCTTAAAAACTGATAAACCTTAGAAATTTATTTATTTTGTATCTTTCTTGGATTAATATTTTTATACTAAATGCTAAAGGTATTTTTACTGATTTTCAGTTAAAATTGTGAATCAATTTAGTTTTTTTTTTGCAGTTATTTTATTTTTTAGAGTTCATTATTGATATAGAACTGTTTAGACACAATGTAGAGATGAATAGGTAAAATCGGAATTAGAAAAAAAAAACTTCTTTGTGTTGGAAATTGTATTGTGAAAATTTTCTTTAAACCCTCGCATAGCATTATAGTCCTGATTGAACATAATCAGACTGCATATGAATGGTTTATTTCCTTTGTTGAAAAACATACACCAAGTTGAATGAGGTTGAAAATGGGGTTCACGAGGTATTTGATTCAAAACACAAATAGTGGTATCGCCTAGTGATTCTACTGCTGGCTTCCTATGGTTTATATTTTGATCATTAAAATTGAAATGTGGAATAAGGTTTCAAATCCTTCTATGTATACTTTTTTCAGATATGGATCATCCTAGTATTTCCTTTAAGAAAGAAGAGGCAATTAAAACTGAGTGTGGTCGTAAGTTTTATATAGATACTTTTGATTTTAATTTTATGAATATCCTTTCACAACTGACCAGGGGATGTTTTGACTTCAAACTCACAGATTTGAATGCCGATTTTCGTGTGGGTAGTAGGGACCTATATTAGTGCAAAAATAGAGTTACAGCCACCAATGAGCTCTGGGAGCCGAGAAAAAAAATAAAATATGAAAATCATGTTTTTGTTTTTTTTCTCAATCAAGATAGAAAAATGATTCTTTCCCATTAAATCATAGTTTTGTATGCTATTTAAATTAAAAATACTTTCGTTATGCTCGAGACACGAGGGTACTTAAAAAGTAAAAAAAAAAAAAATGAAAAAATTCCAATGAAATCCTCTGTAAATCAGTGGAAAATTATTTTTATTAAAAACTGAACTCAGATCTCGATTTAGCACACCGAAAAACCCATATATGTGAAATTTATCACAATCAAAAAATATTAATTTTTTACCCCTGTTGAGGGCGTTGAAATTTTGAAGTTGAGATTTCATCAACTTCTAAGGGTTCTTTCTTATTAAAAATAAGAAATATTTTTGGTTGATTTTTTTTTTTTTTTATAATGCCAGCTGTATGGACAGTTGCATAGTTTTACTGAAAGATGATCCCTACTCCAGTCAGTTCTCCTTTTTTAATAATCAGTTCCGGGGTGAAGTCTATATAGTTTTTTGCAATCATTAAAAAAAATAAAAAATATTCTGTCTTTCCGTAGTTCCCTATCCAAGCCCAAAAAAATGTTTGGAGGTGAGATGTTTAAAAAAATATATTTAATTTAATTTAAGTTTAACATTAATTTAATTCTGTTTTTTTTTTTTTTTTAGATCTTGAGTTTTTTTTATTATTATTTTCTATATATTTTTTCCAATAGAATTTAACATTTTCATTTTTGTTTAAACTAATTTCTATCATTCAACATGCAGTTTGAGCATCCATTTATCTAATGTTTCAGCTCCTATGATTGTTATCAAAGAAGAGGAAAGACCACAGATTTATTTTGGTGAGGATAATTGTAATATTATGGTTTTCACTAAGAAACCTTTGACCGTTACTAGCTATTGAACATGAATTAAAGAATCCCATCTGAATCAAAGCCTTTAGTATCGTCTATAGGCAAGTATTTTCAGGATCCTATTGATATAAAGTTGGGGTTTGTCGACTCTCAATTCCACTGATTCCTGATTTCACCCATTCTTGAAAAGAGAATCGGTACTGAGAATCGATAATCCAAAGTCGGTACCTAATCATATAATTTAAATGATCAATTTTTGTCATTAAAAAATAATTAATAACCTAGAATGTTTGAAAAAATTATCTTTAATGAGAATTTGTAAATTTAATTGTTTATTTGTACAATGTCTTAATTGTAATTACTTTATATATTATATATTGTAGATAATAAATTCTGTTTGCTGTTTACTAGTTCATTTCTTAAATAATTATGTTTTAAAAAATAGATTTGGTTTTCTTTTTTAGCTCTCCTGTGGATTATTTTTAGTAATTGCAATTTATTTTTAAACCAAGGTATTGGTTTCGAGAATCAATTTTTTGATGCTGTTACTGATATCATGAATCGAAACATTTTGATAGTGACACATCACTAATCTAAAGAGTGTCATGTTTAATGTTATAGGATTAGAAAATTGTTAAATTGCTGGTGATTCATTTAGTAAAACCAAATTAATTAATTGCTCTGAAAATTACACTAATAATTCCTGTAGTAAAATCACTTCTTAAATCTTTTATTCTTATATTAACTTTCTGGTATCAGTGATGAGATATTTTCTTTTGAAACCTTGTTTATGATATTATTTATTTGTCTGCAGATGGGCTGGTTCATGTGAAACAAGATGGTGAGATGCTTGCCGCAGATGGAGGTAATGAACCTGTGTGAAAATAACTTTGATTTTGTATATCAGGCATGGAATTCTAAAACCAGCTGTCTAATTTCCAATTTTTTTTTTTATTGAAGTTTTTCTACAGTACTATCTTTAGGTGAAAGGTTTTAAAAATGGCAATACAAAAAATAATTCCCCCTTCCTAATCGAGTCTGGCTTTTACCTTTACCGACCATTTGAGAAAATTTTTAAAAAGTGGACTTAGCTGGTTTTGGAATACTTTGCTTCATATGTTATTGTATAATTCCTGAAGTAATCTTACTATTTAAAATTGTGATTTCATACTATTTATTTTACTCTGCTGAATCTGTAGGTGGTGTGTACATATATTCCAATGATTTATATTTGTTTGCCTCTACCACTGCTAAGGTTGTTAAAAGTATTATATTTTAAACATATTTATTAATTATAGGTTCCGAAGATTTTCTTCTCAAGGTAGAGAGGAAAGGCGAGGCAGTCTTAGACACAAACAAGGATTTCAAGAAACGTAAAATGTCTCATCATAGAGCTGACAAGAAACATCAATGTTCTTATTGTGATTACCAAACAGCAAGAGCCGGAACTTTAAAAACTCATATGGCCCGTCACACAGAAGAAAAGCCTTACTTTTGCCCTCATTGTGACTATAGAACTGTAGAAAGTAGTAATTTAAAAAGACATATAATGTTCCGTCATACAGATGAGAAGCCTCATAATTGTCCCCATTGTGACTACAAAACAGCAGGAATAGATACTTTAAAGGATCATATAATGGCCCGCCATACAGGTGAGAAGCCTCATAGATGTCCCCATTGTGACTATGGATCGGTAAAAGCAGGAACTTTAAAAATACATATAATGGTCCATCATACAGATGAGAAGCCTCATCAGTGCCCTTTTTGTGCCTACAGAACAGTAAGAAGCAGTTTTTTGAAAAAACATATTGTGCGTTTTCATTTAGACCAGAAGCCTCATCAATGTCCTCATTGTGAATATGGATCAGCAGATGCAAGTACTTTAAAAGTACATATAATGACCCGTCATACAGGTGAGAAGCCTCATAAATGTCCACATTGCAACTTCGGAGCTTCACAAGTTTGTAAATTAAAAACTCATATAATGGTCCATCATACACTTGAGAAGCCTCACAAATGTCCTCATTGTGAATATAAAACTGGAATAACAAGTAATTTAAAAAGACATATAATTGTTCGTCATGCAGAAGAGTCATAAACTAGGAACTTCAGTGTTTTTCAATTTGGCTTCAAAGTAGTGTATTGTACTTAGTACAATAAACTTCCTTTAATCCGGCACTTTCAGGATTTGAAGTATGCCAGATTATCGGATTTATGTCTAAAAAAATAAATACAGGTGAAAATTAATTGAAATGTAGACAATAAGACTAGTATTTAATGTAAAATGACTAAAATAAAATTGCACACTGCTATAATATAAAAAAGTATGTATACATAATTGATTATTTTAACTGTCCCATTAAACAAGGTGGTTCATGTAGTCTTGTTGATAGAAGATACCTTAAAGAAGTCCCGAATATCGATTAGTGTTTTTGCCTTCTTCCTTTTTTTTAAGAAGTCATTTCGAATAATATGAAGCTTTATAATTTCCCCATCGTTGAAGGAATTGCATCTTTCAGAAAACTTAATAAATGTGTTAAACCATCACCTGCTTCACTCCAAGTGATATGCATTGTTTCATCCAGACACTTCAGATCCACCAGGCTTGAAGATGCCTATCAAGCGTTTAAGTTTCTTAGAAATTAACACAATACAAGATCCAGCGAATAAAATCCTGTGAATTTCTTTGTTTCTTTTATACATTAATTGTGTTAGTGGATATAAAAATGCCGCGTTCAGTTGCTAAAAGATCCATGGTTTGAGAATACTTTGATAAAAAAAAAAAAAAAACGATGTGTGTAGTTTGTAAAATTTGCAGCCGGCAGTTGAAAATTTTTAATAACACTACCATCATGCAAGAATATATAAGAAGACGGCACCCAACTATTGATATTAATCCTTAATATCAACGAAGCTCAACAGAAATGATTTCAGAAAAGCCATCCATGAGCATACCAGAGCCTGTGGTAATTCTTAGTGAACCTGGAATAAATTTAACAATTCCCAAAATTACCACTTCAGCTTCCAGTTCTGCTCCATCTTTGCCTAAACGGCAAAAACAGTTAAAATTGTTTGTAGCCCCTGCACCCAAAGCATTTAGTGAGCATAAGCAGCAAGAAATTGATGAAGCCTTGGTTGAAATGATTGTCAGAGACTTACAACCTCTGTCAATTGTGGAAAATGCTGGCTTCTTAAATTATTCTGAAAAGTTAGAACAACTGTACCAGCCACCTAGCAGGAAAAAACTAACTACAGACCTCCTTCCAAGAACACATAGTGAAGTTAGTGATATTTTGAAAGGAGTAATTTAAAAATACTAAAAAATGTAGCGGTGACTACAGATATTTGGACTTCCTGTTCAACCCAAAGTTTTTTAACAGTTATAGTACACTATGTACAGTAAATTCAGTATTGGAGACTGTACAACTTTTCTATCAGCAGTCCAGCAAATGCATTGCAGAGAGTTTAAAATCAGTCCTCAACAAGTGGAATATTTATGACAAGGTGGTCACAGTCAATGCAGCAAATATGAAAAAAACCATAAATGAACATCTTAATAAATATCACTATCCATGCATTGCCCACACTCTTAATTTAAGTGTCAATGAAGGTATAAAAAATCATGGCATTATTATAAAAATGTAAGGCGTTAGTGGCCTATTTTAAAAGGAGTACTGCAGCATCAGATTTGTTGCAAAAATTACAAATACTAATGAACTTTAATGTGTTGAAACCGAAACAAGAAGTCCTAACTAGATGGAATTCCAGGCTTCACATGGTGGAAAGACTATTTGAATTGAAAACACCTCAGCCAACATTACCTCTCTTCCCTAAGCTCCAGAATTCGTTTTACCAGAAGAATGTGTGCCTATTCTTCATCCAATCCATTTAATGACTGAGGAACTCTCTGGGGAAAACTACCCCACAATGTCAATGGCAATTCCACTTGTTCGAGGACTTCTTTATGCATTGAATAAATTTATCCCGAAACATGAAGTAAATTTGGCTCTCCAAAAAAATGTTGTATTGTATTTATTTTTTTTATTATTTCGTATTTATTTATTGTATTAATGTTGTATTGCATTTATTTATTGTATTAATGTTTGTTGTTTATTTATTGTATTAATGTTTGTTGTTTATTTATTTTATTAATTTCTATGTTATTTATTAATTTTATGAGTGTTGTTGAATTCTATTATTTATTTCATGAGCGTTAATGAATTATATTTATTTGTTTTTTTTTTGCCTTTTATAAAAATATTATGATTAAAAAAAAAAAAAAAAAAAGCCCCTGTAACTTTTTCCACAAGCAACAATTTAAAATTGCATATATTTATTTATTTGTAAATTTCCACAAAAATATTTCTTATATTTATTGTAAATTTATATTTCTTATAATTGTAAATACTTTTGAAACTTGGTTTCTTTCTTTTTATAGTTAACATGTTTAAAATCTTTGTGATCTGTTAACCGTTTAATTTTATTCAAGTTATCCTAATAAACTGAATTTGTTTTAAGTTATTTTTGAAGTTGTATGTAATATTATCCTGGAAATTCAAATTGTATTTAATACTTTTAATTCCTTCCTTCCTCCCCCCCCCCCTCAGACAAATCTTATAAACTAAAAAAGGGTTGATATTCACTTTCATAGTAGGCTGATTATTAATTATTAAAAAATTGCTGATTATTAAATTACAATAACATATAAGATTTTATACAATTCGAGACCATATTCTTACACTTTTTAGGTATGCAACTGCAGAATATAATTGAACAGGTATGCAAATAGTACTATTTATTTAAATAATCATGTTATGCCAAGGAATAGGCATAATCAAATGGTTTTCATAATGGAATGATACCAATAATCCTGTGATTTCATGATTGATTAATTATTAGATACAGTAATTTATCAACTATTCTTAATGTATGAGTGGATTATCAGTGGTATCACTGAAATTTAAAAACCAGTAACATTGGCTTACCAGCCTCTAACCCCTACACGCGTCCAGAATACCTTTCATCGATTCTAACCTTCTTCCAATTTATTTCAGTGTTATAGTTGCTACTTTTTGAGGGGAAAGGTTATTCTCCTTCATTTATGGAGAAACTCTAAATCCCTGTTCAAAGTAATATTAACTTCTGTTTACCTTCTAATATTAAAATGAGAAAGAAGAAAATGTCAAAATATAAGACACTAAATCAATTTTGAATTAGTTTTATGTTAAAATCAGAATTAATATAATGCTAAACCACCAGTAATGTTAATTCCTGATAAACTTTCTGATGTTGGGGAAGTGTAAATAACAAATTATAAATATATAAAAGACAGAATCCTTAAGTATTTATTTGACATAACTCCTATTTGTTTAGCATTTGTAGCAACATGTTTCAGAGAAAATTCTCCATCATCAGGTTTCTAAAATTTTTTATTTCTTCTTTTTTTCTCATAATTTAATTGTAATACTGATGTGCTGATTTAACAAATCTCAGCCAGACAATTGTACCTTTTATTGTGAACTTTAATTATTCTTAAGGGGACAGTCTCTCCCAGAATAAAGTTTATTTTTCATTTCATTTCCACTTGATTATTTTCTTATTTCTCATTCCCACATTATTGGGGTTATTCCACAGGGTTATGTACTTGGTTCTGCCCACTGGAACAGAATTAATTGCTGTGATCTTGAGGCATACATCCCCCACATGGTGTTGGAATCTCTCACCAGCTGAAGAGCAAGCTGGTGAGGATGAAACAGGTATACAGGGCAGTTTTTCATAATGCGGTGTAGGTGTTGGTTGGCAGGAGTATTAGTGAAGATCCTAGATGGAAGAGTAATCTCTGGGAGGAAAAAAAAATAATGGAATTGATGGTGTGTAATGATCTCAGAAAGTGTAACTGCGAAAGCATTTTCCTACACTCAGATACCTTATAGAACCAACAAAGGTCCTCTCCAGATTCTCAAGGAATGTGGGGGGTTTCCAAGAGAAGCTAGCAGAACATGGGAAGAACACCAGTCTCCTATGCCTCGGTTACTAGGTACCAGAGAAGATATTGCAGCAGGCTGAACTGCTTATGAGGCTCTAAAGGCCAAGTTGGTGAGGATTCTAAGTACACTGACAAAGGATGTCTTCATGAAATAAACAAAGAGAACCACCCATACTACAAGTCCTTCATTGTAGGCCTTACTCACTATAGGGAGGCCACAAGGTAGAGTGTGTGGAGAAAAATGACAACAAATGGGATTAGAAGAGTTGAAATAACGTAATGGCTTGTTCACAGATTAATGCAGGTTTATTTTTTAAAAATAAATTATCAGAAAGCTCCCAATTAATTACAAAAGACTCATATACATGACTGTGATTAGACGTATTTGGACGTACGGAGTTGAGCTTTGGGGCTCCACTAAACCATCCAATTCATCTCGTATTCAATCCTTACAATCCAAAATCCTTTGAAAAATCCTCAATGCTCCTTACTTTGTCACCAATAAACTTATCCATAAAGATCTTAATGTTCCATATGTTGCTGATTTAGTCCAAACCAGATACCGATCCTTTCATAGCAAGCTCCATAATCACTCAAATCCGTCAGTTTCTCAACTTGCTTCCTCCTCCATTCCTGAAAATTCTCCGAGGCGTTTGAAACAAAGATGGCCTAGAGATCTTCTAGTGTAGAATTTTTAATAAAGTGCTACTGATGAGTAGTTCTTTTCAAGTTTTAACATGTTATAACCGTTGTCAATACATTTATTTGATGTATATATTTTGTACAATTGTAAATTTTAATAAATGTATATAAAAAAAAAAAAAATGTCAGAAAACATCTTCATTAGTCGAAATAAGCTTTATTCCTCTCGATACATTTCTACCAGTCTGTTGGATCCTATCAATAGAATTTTGAATCCTCAATACAAACCATTTCTGGTATCTACTGAATTTCGATCAACAAATTGTTTATAATATATAAAAAAAAATGACCATTTTATCAAATTCCAGAAGTCTGTAAATATCTTAATGCTATTTATTATTTACCAATACTTACTCCCTTTAGAGCATTCTCTAAGCTTGTTTACTAACACTGGAGTTGTTAAAAAAAAAGCCTCAGTTCAGTTATTTATTTCAAAGAAGAAACATGACAATGTCCTATGAAATTCTCGTAATTTTAAGACATTACTGGAAAAAAATTTCACAGCCGCTGAAGCAACTCATGAAATTATTAAATATAAAGGGGGATGTGTCCTTAAAGAGCGCACTGCGCAGCGTCGGTTTGAAAATTTAGAAGTGGAGATAAGACGTTGGAAAGAAAGAAGGGCTCTAGGCGGGCATTAATGGATATTGATGAGGTTCTGAAGGAAGCTGTTGAGTCAAATCCGTCCACAAGTACTCGCGAATTTGCCAGGGAGTGTGGTGTGTCAAAAGATACTGTTAGTCGCCATCTTCTCTCCATGGGGAAGGTGAAAAAGACCTGTAGACTGGTCCCTCACGAACTTACACCTCAACAATCAGCAGAAAAGTTTACAGAACTTCATGGGTTTGAACTCCTGCCTCATCCACCATATAGTCCAGACCTCGCACCTTTGAATTACTACATGCTTCGATCCATGGCCCATTTTCTTCAATGGAAAAAATTTGATAATTTTGTGGAAGTAGAAAATGCTGTTCAAAAGTTCTTTGACAGCCATCCCAAGGAATGGTATCAGTGTGGCATCGAGCAATTGGCTAGCAGATGGGTAATGACGGTAGATAACAATGGACTATACTTTGAGTATTAATTTTATTTTATATAAAAGAAATAATAATACAAATATCTGTTTAAGAAACGGTCATTTTTTTTTATACACCCTAATAATTTAAAAAACTCTTCAAGTCCTTAAAAAATGGCAGTTAATAAGCTAGAGTTCTGGAGAGAAGGGGCAGAGACTCATAATTAAAATCCAAAGGTTTCATAACAACAAAACCTTTCGTTCAGTTTGCTGTTATTTTCTATTTATAATTTTCATTAACCAAAGCATCCAGGGAAGATGTCCTGCCACGAACCACCTTGTCTTCAAGCTAGAAGTCTCCCCGTCTAAATTTTATAAACCATTATTGAACAAAACAGACTCATGCTATCATCACCCAGCACTTTATTAATGTTTCTTCCTTCTTTCCGTAGCCTGAAAATTGCTAGATCTGTACTAAGGATGTTATTCTAAAAAGTTTTAAGATAAATTTATTTTATAAAATTATAGCAGAAAATTAACTTGACAGCTAAAATATAAAAACAAATCTACCTCCATGACTTCAAACTTCACATCTTTTGATAAAGTAAATCATATTGATAAATTACAATGAGGATTGAGATTACTTTATAATAAATCAAGGTAAGCTAGGGTAAACAATTTCAATACAATTAGGAAAAAATTGGAAATAAAAATGGTTTCAAAAAATTCATACATTACATAACATCGGTCCAAAAGAAGATATGTTTAGTATAATTTTCAATTTCAATATTTTAAATAAACATTTTTAATGAAGTAATAAACTATTTATTATAATAAATACAAAATATCAAGCTTAACAATCACACTAAGGTATCAATTGCTATTTTTAAATAGTCACAATACAGATATTTTTGTCTATTGAGGCCTAACTCCCTTATGAACACCAAAAATGGTAAGGACAGGTTTGCCTATAGGTCTTCAACTTATTCTAACCAGAATTGAAAGGTTGAGATTCATTCCGTGGGTCCACCACAAAATCAAAGTCAATCCAGTCAGGCTGAATTTGAACAGCTGTTGCAGAACTCTCAAGTTGACACTCTGACATGCTTGGCTGCCATGTACTTACAACACAAACGTTTTTAAGACATTTCATCTCAATACGCAGGTCTCTATGTGCTTTTTTAAAATATTGCGGTGCACTATTTTGAAGCCACAATGAAAACATTGAAGAAGTTTCTTTTCTTCATTTTCAGCCTCAATAAGAATATTTAATTGACTTTTGGTTATTTCTTTATTTTCACCAAGAGGAAGTTCATGATGCATCTCTTCTGTATGACGGACAATTATATGTCTTTTTAAATTACTTGCTATTACAGTTCTATAGTCGCAATGAGGACATTTATGAGGCTTCTCACCTGTATGACAAGCCATTATATGACTCTTTAAATTACCACCGGTAACTGTTCTGTAGTCACAATAAAGACACTGGTGAGGCTTCTCAGTTGTATGTCGAGATATTATATGTCTTTTTAAATTACAACTTTTTACAACTTTGTAGTCACAATAAGGACATTTAAGAGGCTTCTCACCTGAATGACAGGCCATGATATGTGGTTTTAACCTTCCAACTATTACAGTACCATAGTCACAATGAGGGCATTGATAAGGCTTTTCATCTGTATGATGGGCCAAAATATGCCTTTTCAAATAATAACCTGTAACTGTTCTAAAATCACAATAAGGACATTTATGAGGTTTTTCTTCTGTATGATGAGCCAATATATGTATTCTTAAATAACTAATTGCAACTGCTTTATAGTCACAATGAGGACATTGATGAGGTTTCTCCCCTGTATGTCGGGAC
The DNA here is from genome assembly GCA_003667255.2 of Euschistus heros. Classification (NCBI taxonomy): domain Eukaryota; kingdom Metazoa; phylum Arthropoda; class Insecta; order Hemiptera; family Pentatomidae; genus Euschistus; species Euschistus heros. The sequence goes on along the minus strand of RCWM02000471.1, from coordinate 786,284 downwards.
AAAATATGATTTTTCAAACGACCTCCATCCATCGTTTCAAAAGAACAATGAGGACATTTATGAGGTTTCTCATCTGTATGACGGGCCATTATATGTCTTTTTAAATGACCGCTTTCTGAGGACCTATAGTCGCAATGAGGACATTTATGAGGCTTCTCACCAGTATGACAGGCTCTTATGTGTCCTTTTAAATTACCACTTGTTACTGTTTTAAACTCACAATAAGGGCATTGCTGAGGCTTCTCACCTGTATGTCGGGCCATTATGTGTTTTCTTAAAGCACTAGCTACAACAGTTCTATAGTCACAATGAGGACATTGATGAGGCTTCTCATCTGCATGACATGCCATTATATGTGGCTTTAAACCAGCACTTTTTACAGTTCTATAATCACAATGAGGGCATTTATGAGGCTTCTCACCTGTATGTCGGGACATTATATGTGCTTTTAAATTACTAGTATATACTGTTATATATTCACAATGGGGACATTGGAGATTCTTCCTAACTCTACGATGTAATGGAACAGGTTTCTTAATATCCTTGATAGTCTCTAAACCTATCTGATTCATTCCCTCTGTCTTGTTAATGAAATCTTCTGAATCTAAAAAAAAAAAATCTTTAAAATAAAATATAACCAATTAATTAACAAAACATAAAACTTCCTAATATTTCTATGAAGCATTAAGAACAATTTTAAACCAGAAAAAAATTTGTGATATTAAAAAAAGTTGGAATCACAACCATACGACTCAATACAAAGATAATGAGCAAGAAGATTCGTAAATGGTGACCAAACTATTTAATGGGATGAGTAAAAAAAAATTATCATTTTTTCTGGCTAAATCACAATTAATTTTATTTTTATATATCATCCACTCTTATGCTCTAAGATTAGTTATTAGCTTGATTCTTGAAGTATCAAAGAATATACCATCTTGAACTTTAACTAGTTCATTGTTTTTATTAGAAGAAGGTGCCAAGTCTAAATTGTGAGCAAGGTAAGATCATTTCATTCAGTTATGAAATTGTATGTGTAAATTCAACAAAGACTTGGCAGTGAAACTAAACGTAGAATATAGTCTAAAATGATATATTTATGAATCATTAGCAATACTAAAACCGTTGAAAACCTATACTATGTTCAAGTGACCAGATAAGTATTTCTATTAGAAGCATTTAAAATTTGTTTCCAGTAGGACCAGAAAAAAACTGATCATTCATAAGGAAAACTTTTTGTCTCTTTATACTAATTATGCTTTATAGTTTGGTTGAAAGCTAAACGCACCTGGCTCGCAAGAGGAGGGGGAGCAACATTGCCAAACCTCTTTTACCCAACCCTCAGGTGGGTCCGTCCGCCCGGTCTTTGCTGAGATCTTAGTCTAAATTATTTTATTTTATTTTTAAAAATATGTTTTGATAATTTTAACTAAAGTTTAGTCATTTTAAACATCGTAGCTAGCATTATTATATCTTTTGTTCATCTAATGACTGAAATAATTTTTTTTTTTTTAACCTTACTGATATGTATCAACATTTGATAAACCGTATAAAATATATGTCATGATACGCAGTAGGCTAACACCTTAAAGTCCTTAACAATAAAACTGAGAACCCACATCCCTTCTCGGAAATAGACAGCCTTTTTTAAAAGGATTTTTTTTTTGTAACATTTCCTTACTTTATATTATTCTGGGAAACCATTTAAACCATAAAGGAAATTGATTGAACTCAAACTACAAAGAAATGAAATATATATAAAAATATAATATAAATATAAATATAAAAAATATACAAAAATAATTTTAAAATACATTATTCAGGAGGATGGGGGAAAACTTCATCATCTTCACTCGTTTCTCCAGCTTTTAAAAGTTAAAAAAAAAAAAAAAAAAAAAAAAAAAAAGGATCATTGGAAAGCGGAGTCAGTGCGACCTATATGAGAGACGAAACTGTACTGACTGTCTATATGAGAGAACAGGCAACCCTGCGTACCACTCATTGGCCCGGATGAGCAACGCCTCTCTTCCTCCACTTTTCCCCAGATGCCTTTAGCTTTTAACCAAACTATAGTCCTGATATCTTTTAGAAGTACTTTTCATTTTGCCTCCTTAGGTATCAACATATTAGATTTCTTATCTTACATTTTTAAAAAAATTAATACGTATAATATACGTAGCAAAGTGCTGAAGTTTCAAATTTTTTTGTATGTTTTTTAGAACTGATGAATATTTAACATTCGAAACTAGTCTTAAAACAAAAACATTCCAATAGAAATGGCTAATAATTCATCAACACTAACACTTTCTTTGTTTATTTTAAAAGAGAGTAAAGACTGACAAATTTAACTAATCGTCATATTAATGGCTATCTTTAATTAGATGGCCAAGCAAAGCCTGGCTGGCAATTTATTTAGAAAAATGCTATTGCAGATTCGAGAGAGAACTGGTCACTATTATGAATGAATGAAATAATACTGTATTTTGTAAATTACAATTACAGGAGGTCTGGCTCTTTTGAGGCAGATATAATACAATAATATATATAAAATAATTTTTTTTTTCCTTTTATGCAAAAAAAAAAAAAAAAAAAAAAAAAAAGTTTAAAATCTAACAGACGATAAAATTATAATCATAATCTCCATGTAAATAATAGTATGTTAATATCAAACAAAGTTTGTACATATCAACTCAAAATAACAAAAAATAAAAAGATGAACAAAAGAAGAGATTTTAAATAATATTTATCACACTGTTTACTATTTACTGACTTCAATATGCTATAGCAATTAAAAAAACTTTTAAATAGAATTCAGGCAATCCTTCTGATAGTACTGATTACAAATTAGTAAATACTGCAAATTTGCTGACTATTTTTACAAGTGAATAAATTTTCCAAGTTTTGAATTTCGCTTCTATTAAGTCCCATGTATTGTGACAAAAAAGAATCTCTTTCATTGAAGAAGGCTGTACAATAAAACAAATAATGAATGTATCATCTTTATCATTTGAAGAGCAGTATCTGCAAGGATATGCACTGTTGAATTTTCTAACCTTGCCATTGACAACAATCTGTGTGACTTTTTTGCCTGCCATGCACAACTGGGCAACAACTCTTAATCTGTTTATTGTAATATTAGGGAAAAGCAAATACAGTTCAGGTGGTCTTAGATTACTGATATTAAAAGTAGTTTAATATAAATTAAAAGTAGAGTTAGCCACTCGATCGATATATAAACCTATCAGATTATTTTTCATTGACTCTACAAGTTCACCACAACACCTCCAAATCTGTTCTACATCCTGAGCTTCCCAGATGTCGTTCGCACCAATAATAGAAAGTAGACTTCTAATTTCTGAAGCCCAGTTGAAGGGGACAGAGGTGGTATTAATAATTTCTGCTAATCTATTTTAACATATCCTAGGCAACTGGTCATCTGGCATACTTAAAATTTTAACCAACTTAACATTCTCTTGAAAATTTAGCTAAAACATGAATATGTCCTGTCTCAATTCTAGTATAAAAAATATGTTCTATAATTCTATACTATTATGTTCTGAATGGATAGTTCAACCTTCAGAAAAGAATAAATAATGTAATATACCTTCCTACTTTCAAAATAGACGGCATTGTCATTTTAGTTTTTTCAACTGTTCTGGCTTGGCGAACAGATAAGCAAGCTGAGACTGGAGTCTGACCATTATATCTCAGTCTTTATATGTATCCAATAAATATACTTTTCATCAACAATAACAATCCTTTTAATTAAACAACGGTCATATGAGTTTTAAAGTTACTGACAAATTTCGACTCAACAGCAGAATTCTGCAAAGCTTCGTTATCGAATAATTACTTTCATCAAGAACCTTCTTTCTTCTGAGATTGAATTTATAACATTTATGTTCCAGGTACTATCTTAGCCCATTCAGAAAGAGCATCTTCTTCAAATTGACAAGTCAAACTGGTAGTTTCAGCAGAAAAAACTATTTCTAATGAAATCAATATTTGAAATTTTTAGATGATATTGTATTAACTAAATCTTCTTCTTATTCCTCCTTAGTGCCTTTCAGCGTGAAGGGGCCTCGTCAATCCATTTTCGCCAGCCATCGCGGTCCTTTGCCAGTGTCCTCATAGCACCCAGGTGCTTGCCTCTTTTTTCTCTCAGCTTGGTGATCCCATCCGACCAAGCTTTCTGAGGTCGACCCCTTGATCTCTTATCCATCAGTCTTGCCTCAAACAATTCAATTAAACAACGCTAGTGTTGCCTTTCCATGCCATTCGTTACGGATATGATCCCTCCTGGTTCAGCCAGCTACTCTCCTTAGGTATTTCATTTTGGGTGCAGTCAGTCTGCTTTTATGCTTACCAAGTAGGACCCAGCTTTCGCTTCCGTACAGTAGGGTTGGGAGGTATAACGTGTTGTAAGTAGTCATCTTTGTCTTGTTTTCCACCTCTCGTTTCCCTATGACCATGTTACATATATGAAAATAGACCCCATTAGCTTTTTGGATTCTATTCGATAGAATGCTAAGATAAAAAGGTCTGAAAAAAAAAATAAGGTCATTTTATTCATAAAAGTTATTCAGTATAGCATAGAAAATAAAGTGATAACTTATGTTTAAAGAATTTCTGAAAACTTTTAAGTAAATGAAATTCATAATTTATTTTTTTAATCATCCCATTATATTCTTGTTTTTGAAACTAATTTGTTTTATAATATTTTCTAGCTAAAAAAACTTGGCAATTAGCCATTATTCACAAATGCAAGTTACTTATATTTCTTCATGCAACAAATGGTTGATATGTCACGTTATCAGTCCTTAGCAAAGTCAGAGTGCCAAATATTTAAAAAATTCAAACGTCTCTATAATAATTTCCAAGCATCCCATGGAATGATTTTAATTTTTTTTTTTTGACAAATTCAAATTCGCTTAGACATAAAACATTTGTCAATATCAAGTTTTTAAAGAAATTAAACAAATATTCTTAAAAAATAAAACAAACAGTAATGGAAAAATCCCAAGAGTGAAGAGGGTAATAGAAAGATTATGAAAGGCAAAATCGTTGATTAAAAACATAAAAATACACTTTTGATATCTTTTGTGGCTAAGTAAACAAAATCAAAGTTAATAAGATAAATGTTTTTTACCTTCATCTGGAACAAGGGCCTCTTCTTCTTGTTTCACATGAATCAGTTCATCTACAGGCAAGGTAAATAAAATTATAAACAAGAACTTGAAAAGAAAATATCTCAAGAAACATATCAGTAATTTAATAAGAGAACATAAAAGTGATATTTTTCTGCAGCAATGTTGATACAAGCAGCAACTCGGCACTCAATAGACCAAATGATCTTCATTTAATATTGTTTTATTGAATAAGTTTCTCAGTTGTATTGCTTTCCAGGTATCAATAAGAAAAATTCAATCGCTACGCACTTAGTTTATGCAATTAGATTAAATGTCTTTCATATAGATGTTTGTGGATAAATATACATTTGCAATAAAGCATACTAAACTAAAAATGGATTTTAAAAAAACAAAAAACATCTGTATCCATGACCTTACCCTGCACTCCTCTATTGACTTCTTAAGGTTAAATATCTCGAATTAAAGTAAAGTTTTTTTAAAGCAATGTCAGCACATTAGGGGCAAATTTACTGTTGCCCTCATTTGTAAAGGGAATGATCAATATTCTGTCTGTAAAAGGATTTAGTATTAAAAATTACAGCCTGTAATTTGTGTTTATCAGTAATTTAATAAGAGTACATTAAATAAATGCATTATCTTATTACTTCTGGGGAACACCTTGAGACCCTCGGGTTATCTCAGTTTAGATCTAGAATCAAAGCAAACACATATGGAACATGTTTTTCGAATATTAGTTATGTATAATTAGTATGTACAATAATTTAATAATAAGAATTTTTTTTATTTATAATTTAAGCCCGTCTAGGAGCACTTATGACCAGCTCCTTTGGATGCCTTCTTTTGTTCTCAATACTTCCTGAGACCAGCCAATAGTTTTTCCTTTTTCTCTTCTGTCATGGGTTTTCGACTAGTTTTAACTTTTGGTGGTGGGGACCAAGATTTCACTATACTTCTAAATTTCGACCTATCAAACCTATCAAGGTCAGAAATTCCAGCAGAATTAAGGTCTTTTTGAACTTCATTAAGCCACAGACTTTGAGTCTTATAACTTTTAATTAGCGAGAAGATCTTCTTGGTAAGCCTGTTGTTGTCTATTCTCCGCAGGTGTCCATAGCACTCCAGTCGCCTACGTAGCATACTAGTGTTGGCTGTATATTAACAATAATATATAACATAATAATATAATAGTTATGAGAGTTAACGGACGGACGGTTACACTCTTGAAACCGAGTTAGTCCCCATAAAAACATGCACCATTTTAAAAAAAAAAAATAATAAAAAAAAGGTTTAGTTAAATTATATTTACGTATAAGTTAGCAGTTTTGATTTTTTTCTTACTTTCATTATTTCCAGAATTTTATTTCAAAATGGGAGGGTTGACAATCATTTGAATGAATATGGTTTAATATTTATTTTTAGTTTGATGAAAACATTTATTTAATGGACTTAATTTATAAATATATAATTATAATTATTATAATATATAATATATTATTATAAATATTATAATTATACCTATAATATATAATAAAAGGGTCCTAGAACAGAGTGTAGCAACTATCATGGTATTTCACTCCTTCCGATGTGATATAAAATATTTATAGCAATTTTAACGAACCCAATTACTGATTATGTGGAGTAAATAATTGGAGAACATCAATGTGGTTGTAGACAGAGTCGTTCAACTGTCGATCAAATATTAGAGAAAAAATTAGAGTTTAAGGGTGTAGTGCATCAGCTCTATGTTGATTCGATTGACCGTTAAAAACTGTTTGATATTAAGGAAAATTTTATTTATTTATTTTTTTTTTTTACCTGTTGCTATTCTCAAGGAATCTAAAGGGAAGAGAGTATGACACAATTGTAAGCACTATGAATAATTTCTTATATTATGTGAGAAATACATTATGATATCTCAATAATAAATTAGAATCTATAAGCTGTTATGATGATAAAGATGTGTAGCAAGACTGTCTTATCCTGAGAGCTATCCTACTAGAACAATACCTAACCTAGATGACACCTTTTATAAAAGAAAAATCATATGAAATCAGCAATATAACTTCTACCTCTAACTGCTATCACATGTAAGCACATTAAGATATGAATTAATTTTAATTAAAGAAAAACTACCATCAGTTGTTTGATTATTTGGACTTAATGCCCAACTAGGGCAGGAAGGACGGGTTATCCTGCAGGTAAAAAACCTATTTTTACATACATACTGCTCTTGACGAACAAAAAGTAACTGTCCTTATCCTTCTAGACTTTACTAAAGCCTTTGACACCCTAGACCATTCTATTCTCCTCACGAAACTAAAAGCCCTATCTTTTTCCTCAAGCTCTCTCCTCTGGTTTCATTCCTTCCTCTATAGTAGAACTCAAATAGTATCCATACCAAACCAGCCACTTTCCTCTTCTCTTTCGTTGACATCAGGGGTAGCCCAAGGTTCCAGTGTCTCTCCTACCCTTTTTTGTGCCTACATAAACGATTTACCAAATTCCATTCACCATTGTTCCTACCATCTATACACGGATGATTTCCAGATATATCTATCCTTCCATCCCTCTGATTTAATAAAATCATTCTCCCTTATCCAAGAGGACCTTAATAGCATTTGCAAGTGGGCCTATGATAACAAGTTAAAATTAAATGTAGAAAAAACGCAGGCTATTATTATAGGTTCTAATACCCATTTGAGATCCCTTCCCCACCTTCCAATCCTGTCTATGAACTCCCAACCTATTAAATTCCACTCCACAGTTAAAAACCTTGGTATTGCCTTCGACCAAACCTTTCATGGAAACCTCATATCTCCCAAATTTCTCGACGGGTTATACCCATCCTTAAACTATTGCATTCTTCCCAGGACTCCCTTCCGAAACCTACTCGTCAACTTTTGGTTTCTTCCCTTATCCTACCCCATTTTGACTACAGCTGTGTGGCATATGGTGGGTTGACGGCGGAACTCGAGAGTAAACTAAGAAGACTAATGAACTGTTTCGTTACGTTTATCTTTAGGGTTCCAAAAGCCTCCCACACATCACATCTATATACAGAGTTAAAATAGCTTTATCCTTCATCCCGCAGAAATTACTTCCTAGCCTCCTTCCTCTACCAAACCATTAATTCTCGGAATCCCTCCTACATCTATAACATCTCCCAGTTCAGATCCTCGGTCTCCTCCCGCACTACAAGATCTCCCTCCTCAGACCTGTATACTTCTTCCCATAAGAGTGCATCATTTGACCACTCCTTCATTTCCCGTGCTACTTCCTTATGGAATTCACTACCCTGTAATATCCGTAATGCTCCATCTCTGTCCACATTTAAATCCCTTCTCTTCCAATACCTTCTTTCCCTCCAGAATGATACTGACTAGCAAAACCTCACTAAAAAAAAAAAAAAAAAAAAAAAAGCATTCAGTAGATGTAAACAGGTTTTTATTTTATCTCCTACAATTATTGGATTTTTGTAATTTTTATTTCTTCTGTGTCTGTTTTTGTTCTTTATTTGTAAAATTGTAAATAGTTAACCAGATTGTTAATTTATTTTATTTCATCTTATGAAAGCTAGACTCATTGTATTTATTTATGTACATTATATTATTCTTAGGGGACATTGTCCCAGAATAAAGTTTATTTTCTATTCTATTCTAGCCATGGTAGAAAGGTCAAGATTCATTTCCTGTGTTCGCCATGAAATAAATTTTACCCACCCAAGTGGGATTCGAACCAATGACCTTCAGCGCGCTGAAACCCTCGCCCCAACTTTCTCAGCCATAGAGTTTCCACTATTGTCAGTTGTTATCAGATTTACCTAAGTTAAAATAGAATAATAATAACAAAAATAATTAATAATATTATGATAATCCTTACCTGAATAAATCTGTGATCTTGGTTCTTCTTTGATAGTAATCATGAGAGCTGTAATAAATTCCAATCATTAGCTTTCAATAAACATTTATATTAGTTTAAATGTACAGTTTTTTCTTTCCTTAATAAATAGGAAAATGTTGAACTCTTTGCATAAGAGAAATTATTTACAGGATTTACAAATTCATTATCAGAAATAAAGTTTGTAATGTTAAATATTTGATAGCTCTGGGTAACTATAAAGAAAAAATAAAAGCAATTAAATGACACTAAGCATCAATCCAAAATTAAATAAAAAAGAAAGACTTACGTGCATATTCAATTTCAGTTTCATCCATATTTTCTTTTTTTGAGGAAATGACAGAATGATTTGTATCTGAAAAAGTAAACTTAGTAAATTAAAAACATCTTCTGTTTAAATAAATGATAAAATATAATAATACAAGATGAACATTGAATATAAATAAAATTAGGAATATCATTTAAGATTTGTATGTTATAAACATAATAGAAAGACAATGAGTTATTTAGTATCAATCGATTGCAAATTAAAAGCTATTTTAAACTACAGTCCCATTTAGTCCATTCTAATACTCCATAGTTTCATTCATTTTATAAACCTGTAATTAGGATAAGTACAAAAACAGTAATTGTGATTAATTATGCTCTTGTTTTTCTTAATTTAATAGTAGACATAAATGACAATATGACAGAATATCAAATCTAAACTCTACAGGTTGATAACAATTGAGATTTTATTGGATGATTGAAAGCAGACAACTCTGAATCAAAACATTGATAAACAAATCTATGCAAATAGAATCTAATTGTTTATAGATTTTCTAATGCAAATAGAAAGCAGGTCTAATTCAAATATGATCATTATAAGAACAGACCACCCCACTTAAGAAGTTACGTTTATAAGCTGCTGGCAGATAAAATAAATTTTTTGGAGTTTATGAATTTCCAAGATAAATTTGAAATCTATTTATTTACTATGGAGCACAACATCTATGAATAGTTACATCTCAACCAATAATTTTGAAAATAATAACTGGAAAGAAAAGGAAAAAAATCTCAAAATTTACAATACAATACATTATATGCTGTAGGTAAAAAATAAATTTACACTAACCAATTTGATCCATTATATCTAAAGTTTATAAAATTACGCTAAACCACAGAGCAAGCTTTTTACCTATCAATATTTGTCAAATAATTGAAAAGTTCTAAACATAGAGGTCTAAACCAAAGAGAACAGAGAACTTGGCCACTAATAGAGTCAATATGAAGCTAGCACGGCCTCACGTCCATACATTGAAAGTACATTTAATGGATAGTTATTGAATGATAAATATATAAGATATCAGCCAAGTAAGATCAAAAACAGAGAGACTATAAAGTTCTGAGGTTTTTGCTCAATGTAACTTCGTTCTTTCCTTTAATTGTCTTTGTTGATAAAATAGTGTATGCTTCCATTGTAAGGATCAAGTTACGGTTTAAATTCCTAAATCCATTTACTTTGCAAGTAACTAAAATAATTGCCAAGTATATTAATTCACTTGTATTTCATTTGTCATTCAATTTCGTCAAACAGGATTTAATTAATAAATAAACAAAAATAAAATAAAACATTACCACTCAATACCACGACAGTGGTCGGAAAAGTCAGAAAAACGAAAAAAGAGAAAAAAAGGGGGGGGCGTACACTTAGTGTAGATAACTGAGGAATACTATGGTTTCATATGATTTTGGGCACTCCGAGTCGATCTAGAATATAACAAAGTTCGTACGAACAACTGTTGTAAATAGAGTTGCCAGACGTAGCAATTTCTCCTCACTGTAGGGGGATTTATCTCTCTTTTGGGAGTAGGGTAGGTCGTATTTTCGTAGGGATTTTTACTTTTCAAGATGAAATACATATTACTAAAATTGTTTTGAGGTCCTATGTTTTCCTATTAAATAGGTAATTAACTAAATATTTAACTTGTACGCAGTAATGATAGGTTAATTTCCCCCTTGATTTTAATCATATCCGAAAAACAACACCCCTATTGTTAGAGTTTTCGTTTTATCATTACATTTAATATTTTTACAGTGGTCTTTAGAGTTTCTTTTATTATAAACTCCATATTCCTACAACTATATTCTTTTACTATTAAAATAGGATTCATTTATTAAGAGTTTATATCTTTATGTAAATTAGATTAATATTATCTGTATACGTGATAAATTCGATACGAATCGTTCATTTTTCTGTGGTTTGAAACTGTTTTTACAACTATATTCTTTTATTATTAAAACAAATGCTATGCTATTATAATTGTTAACTTATTTCACCTTATACCTTTTATGATTGTTATTTAGAGGTGCAGTATTGTAAATAAAGTAACAATTTTTTTTCAATCTAAATGGGTAGAGAATTTTGTAGGGATACATTTTTTGATGGTAGGGATATTTTATATGTAACGAAGGGATTTCTTAAATTAAACTCTGGCAACACTGGTGTAAAGTTATATTATTTACTTTAACGTAAAGATGGGGTGTTGTATCACATCCCAATCCGGTTCCATCCAATTATTTCCATAACAATCCAATAAAAAAATAAATCATTTTAGATAACTGGTGAAGGTATTATTATTTTAAGGTAGTCATTTTAGATAACTGGTGAAGGTATTATTATTTTAAGGTAGTCTTTATGAAGTTCTAATTTATTTGTAGTTCTAATTTGTCCGATGTTGTTTAAACAGTTTGATTGATATAATTTAACTAGTGTAATTATCACCAAACCCGCTGCATTCTCTGGACAACTCGAAAATAAGCAGTTTTGTCGATCTCAGCTACTCTGCGTCCCCATTAACACTCAGAAAAATGGGACAGAACGAGGAATGAAAATATTTGGCCAATGAACCTGTTGTGACCATGGGTCGTATAATGATAGAGGTGAGCAAAGTAGTTCCTTTTGAGGTAGTTCATTCTAATGTAGGGATGGGTCGTTCCACCTTTTTAGTGGAACGGTCCCAATAGTTCCGTTCCAGTTGAAAACCCTTCCATTTTTCGTTCCGTTCCATTCTAGTTCTTTTGATTCACTTTCATATCAATATGATAATAAAAAAAAATAAAGTAAAATAATAAATAAAAATAAAGTTTGAACACCTAGTGAGCCCCATCACTGTATCAAGATTTATTTTATTGTTGTATCATGATTTTTTGTACTTAAAACAGAAATCCCTTAAAATGCAACAAGAGCAGATAAACGAATTCATACTTTTTTTGTAATTGTATAATCAAACAATAAACATAAAGGGGATTAGAAAAAAAAAAAAATAGTAACACTAAATAATATTAAACCTTAAATTATATATACATGACACTTGAGTCAATAATTAAAAACAAAACAAAATAATTATTTCTTAAAACAAAACAAAATTGTATAATTGAAGACATATGATTGTAATAAAATTCCAAACATTGAACTTCATTCAATGAAATACAATATAATAATATAGATATATTCATTGTGAAAAAGACACAATAAAAAGTAGAAAATATTACAGATTGATATATTAATTGATGATATTAGGATTATGATTGCAATAATATCTCCTGAGAAATATGACAATAATTTGAGGTAGTATGTAGTAATAATATTAATACATATTTATTTATAAAATATAATATTTAGTGTTGTAATAGTCATAATACAGTTTTTGTTGTTTGAATTCTATGTTGTAAGGCTTGAGAAAGTGGCATTGTCCATGAAATGTTACCCAGTTTTATATTAAAAAATTTGTTTGTATAAATAAATATGTTTCAGGAGATAATATTGCAATCATTATCCTAATATCATTAATCTCCTTATCAATTAATATATCATATGAACATGGACCACAATAATCTTATCCTATAATCATAATTTATCGAACTGTTCACAACTTTTATATAATGGTGATAATAATAAGAATATTGTATTATGGCCTAAAATGAGTGATGAATGAATTACCTTATAATATTATTGTAACTAAATATGCATAATTTATAATTAATATAATTAACTGTTATGGCCAAGTTTATTATTTTAAGAAAACTTTACAACATAACATTTTCTCTAAGCACCTGGTGAAATTAGCGGTTGGTTTGGATAATCTTTTCCTTTTTGCCACCAATAATAATGCCTTTATTGTTAATATAAAAAAACAAATCGTTAAATTGGAAATAAAACAAGCATTTTGGACTATATGCAAAACAATAAAAATAAATTAAATACACTTATTTTTAAAAAACAAAACTGAATAGACTAATAAAAATAAATTGAAAATTCCAGCACCTATATCTAATAATAATATCCACAGCAATAATTACTATATTTATGATTTTTAGTATAAGACGTCCAATAACATGTTAAGAAAAGTTATAAGAAAATATAAATTATTAGATAATAATAATATAGTAATTAATAAAACTTAATTAATTATTTATTATTAATTAAACTTAATCCCGAGATCGGTCTCGTTCGTTCCAATAGGGGCATGACCAGGAGTGGTGGAACGAAAATAGACCGGTCCCTGGAACGTTCCAATTGGAACGAAGGCAGACCGGTCCCTGGAACGTTCCAATTGGAACGAAGGCAGACCGGTCTCTGGAACGTTCCAATTGGAACGAAGGCAGACCGGTCCCTGGAACGTTCCGCCACTGTCGGCCTTCCCTCTATTGAAACGAAATCAACTGTATTTTTCCGATTATAGGTCTTATTTTTTTTAAAGTTATAACTTGTATTATTACTTATTATGAAATACCATAATTAGTGGATAAATTATTTATTTATCTTTAAATCGTGAAACCAATTTATTTTATTTTAATAATTTTATAATATGCTCTCATTAACTGTGCCTGTATGAAATGGAATCTTTTATCTAAGACTAGAAATTAAGATAACAAATTATAGTTTAGAAAAACTAAAAAAATACATGCTTTAATATAATAAAAAACCGAGCTAAAAAGTAAAAAGTAATTTTTATTTCGTGAATAGTTTGTGTTACGACGACAATAGAAAATCCGACTATCAATTATGATTAATTAATTTGGCATAAAATTTAAGTAAATCTTAAGTTATTCATAATATAATTGAATTTATAGTAAAGAAGCGTGGGGTGCTAGATATTAAGCGTTAGAAAAATTTTATTAGTAACTATTTATTATAGTAGAAGTTATTGAGAAAATAATAATAATGAACTCTCTCATAAATATGGATATTCAATTAAGTTTTATTAATTACTCTATTAATATTATGTAATAATTTATATTTTCTTATAACTTAACATGTTATTGGACGTCTTATACTAAAAATCATAGATATAGTGTTTATGTTTAATGTTACCCACACTTATTGAGGTGTAATTATTGTTGTGGATATTATTATTAGATATAGGTGCTGGAATTTGGAATTTATTCTTATTGCTCTATTCAGTTTTTTGTTTTTTTTAAATAAGGTAAGGTGGGGTAAGTGCATTCATTATTCCGCCATAATTTCTATTGTCATTTTGTTACATCAACTGCCATTTTTTGTATGTAGACAGAACTTCATACCCTCCAAACCTAACATACTAGAGTGCTCTACTGTAGAAGATAACCTCTCTAGGAATTTTCATAGTTCAAGCTGTTGATCTAGGTTTTGTGTAAAGTTAGATGAGTTAAAATTATAAAATTGTATTGAATGTATTTTACTCTATTTTTTTTAATTTCAAGGAGTAAAATGATTTCTGGGAGTTGCTTATTTTTGCACCTAGCCCATCAAAGAATCAATTCACTGCTAAGGAGTTTACAAGAGATTTATGCCCTTACACCGTTTAGGTGGGGAAAGTGCGTAAATGGGACTTAAAATTGAGTTTCCTTCGCACTGATAATAATTTTTAGGATATCAGGGAAATCAACTGAATTGCTGAGAAGAGTTATAGTTCAACATATGCAATTTAACAAAAAATATTATCCTAGCATTAATAGCTGATTTTTTATGTTAAGTAAAAGTTAAACTTTGCACTCCATATCACGCACTAGCCCCACTTCACCTTAATTGTATTTAATTTAATTTTTTGTTATTTGTGTATAAAATATACTGAACTAAGAGAGGAATTGAACTATGGAAAAAAGGGAGGGAACTGAGATTTCAAAAGAACTTAAAAGGTTCTAGAAAAAATAAAAAAACCCTATCTTATTTCTGCATTTATTTACATTTTTTAATATTTATATATATTACAATTATTTTCTATATCTTTTATTAACATCACCTGTATGAAACTAAATCTTTCATTGTATCATCACTGATTTCCAGCAACCTGATTATCTTGAAAATTTGCACATGTTTCAAGGACCAATGGCAATACAATAATTCCACAACTTTGTTCTAATATTCTCACTTAGTCTAGTTAAATTACCCCCAAGATGGGGGTCTGTCTTGCAAAAGTTGGAGTAGTAGGTTTTATGTTTTTATATGGACCAGGTCGGCTCTGAGAATAAAATATAAAAAATATAACTTAATTTGATTAGGGGAAAATGTTTTGGGGGGCAAAAAACACAAACTTTTTTTCAGATTTTAGAAAAAACAGAAAACTGGTTTCATCGTAAATGTTATATTTACAAAACTTAAGTTTATTAAATTGAATGTCTAAAGACATCCCTTAAGCTGAATTTGATTTAGGGGTTTAGCCACAATCGATGGTCAAACATTGACAAAATTTGCACACTTACAAAAAAAGTTAGTTTTAAACTAGTTCAAATGAACTAAGAGAGGGTCTAGAAAAAATAAAAAACACTTCTATCTTATGATGATAAAAGTATGGTTGACCGGATGATAAATGGAGAAGAAGATAGTCAGGGATGCAGTCAAAGTCACATCAGTCATTGTCCTTCTCCTCACAAGTGTGGTTCGGTGGCCCTGAAGAAGACCTGCAACGCAGGTCGAAACGTTGGCACGTATTAAAGAATTCTTCTTTGACGTGGTGCTACTTTGACTGCATCCCTGACTATCTTCTTCTCCACTTCTATCTTACTTCTGCATTTATTTACATTTGTTAATATTAATGATACATTTCCATAGATTACATTACTTTCTAGATCTCATTTTACACTTTTTACAATTATTATTACATTTAAATAGATTACATTACTTTCTAGATCTCATTTTACAATTTTACATTATTTTGAGTTAGACTGAATAAATAGAATTTTAGATAGTTTATTAGATTTTATTCGGATTCTTTTTTCATGGCCAACTCGTATACATGAGGGTATATTAATTTCCTCTGACCCCACCAAATTAATGGGTCATCAATTCTTGGTAATAGGGGCTCGGCTAAATATTTATCAATATCCACAATACTGGTAGCTTTGGGATCTTGCCTTCCTGTTAGGGCTACAGTCTGCTTATCTAATTTTTCCCTGAGTTCTGAGCCAATCTAGGAACTTTTCTTTCCATCGGGGCCAGAGGAAATTCGCAGCTGGGGACAAGATGGGGTTCTGCTTTCTTCAGAACTTATTGCCATTTGAAGTTTACCAACCAATTGGTCATATACGGCATCACATTTTTTGGAATTTTTAAAAACAGATTTCTTAAATCTGCGATCAAGGACCGCTGATTCCAGGATTAAATCTTCTTCCCTAGATATAAGTTTATCATTAATTTCACTAAGAAGCTTTTCGCAAACTTCTTTTAATTTTGGTAGTTTCCTTAATAAATTCAAACAGATTTCTTGATAGAACCGTTGTTTTTGACAAAGTCACACTTTTTTCTGAACTTAACTCTTTAGTCACTTCATCAAAAATCTCTAAAATAGGATTCAAGGATTTCCCAATTCTCACAAGAAATGGTTTTTTTGTTGTTTAGCATCAGTGCAAGGGTACTTAGGACTGGGTCTTTATTCAGAAACAGCCTCTTGAGCATTTCAAATGTTGAGTTCCGAGTTCTCTTGAATTCTTCGCATCTTGAATTAATTTTAATTCAGGCAAATTCATTTGTTTTTGGCTCTCATGTAATTTGCCAAAGCATGAGAACTTTTTTTAAAAATATTGTACAATTTTTTTGAATTTCTCAACTCAATGATGGGAGAAATACCCAACTTAACAACTAAATTTAATCAGTGCGCATAGCATAAAATATGCTTTGAGACATTGCTTGCTGCTGCAACTATATTGGATGCATTATCAGTAACGATCGTTACTAATTTAGTGTGGATATCCCACTCCACACATTCTCTTCTTAGCATTGTTGCCAAATTTACTGAAGTGTGTCTTTTGTCAAATTCTAAGCAATCCAGTAAACCACTGCGCAGGCCAGAATTAGAATTTATATAGTGGGCGGTTATTGCAATAAAACTTTGGTTATTTATTGATGTCCACCCATCTGTCGTTAGTGCAATAGCAACTGATTGGGACAATTGCTTTTTTACATTAACCACTAGTTCTTCATACTTCTGGGGGAGTAAGACTTCCGAAAGAGTCTTTCGGCTTGGGAGCTTGTAGCCTGGACAAAGCAAGGACACAAATTTTTTAAATTCTTGATCCTCGACCAAGCTGAAAGGATGGTACTCCTTGCATATCATCCTTAGAAACTGAGTATATATTGCCTTATTTTTGGCTAACGTAAGTGGCTACACAACATATTCGTTTAATGATGAATGTGGAATTTTTGAACGACTTGCTTTAGAATGAGGTGCTGGAGTCAAAACATTTGAAATTGAATCATATTACATTAGTGTTGAAACTGTAGTTTTAGTTGTAGAAGGTGATCGAGATCGAGACCAAATTAAGGTTGATCCTGAAGGGGTTTGTTCATGGGCTGACTTGTTGCTTCTTTCTATAGGCACACTTGGAAGCTTGTTCTTCAAATGTCTGGATAAATTTCCCAGTGACCCTGCGGCTGTATTGACAAGGGCATTACAATATTTACACAGTGCCCTTTTAGCTCCTTTTTGGTCAAAGTGGTAGCACATATTACTGGTCCGCCTGGAAGACATTATCTGCAACAAATACAAAATACTATGAAATATCTAAAGGTACAAGTTCAGACCAAAAATCAGATATTACATAGATAGAAGATGGACAACTTGAAAATCAGCAGTTTTGTCGATCTCAGCTACTCTGTGTCCCCATTAACACTGAGAAGAATGGGACAGAACGAAGAATGAAAATATTTGGCCAATGAACCTGTTGTGACCATGGGTCGAATAATGATAGAGGTGGGCAAAGTAGTTCCTTTTGAGGTAGTTCATTCTAATGAACTAGTTCAAATGAACTACTTAGTTCATTTTTCAAAAGAACTATATAAATATACTGAACTAAGAGAGGAATTGAACTATGGAAAAAAGGGAGGGAACTGAGATGTCAAATGAACTAAAAAGGTTCTAAAAAAAAAATTAAAAAAACCTATCTTATTTCTGCATTTATTTACATTTTTTAATATTTATGATATATTTACAGAGATTACACTTATTTTCTATATCTTTTTGTTTATTTATTATCCTTTTATCCATTACCATTAATTTCTATTTTATTAATTTATTTATTTTTTAAAAATTTATTTATATTATATTTGTTTCACCTTATCATTCCTGTCTTGTCCTTGCTGCTTTGTATTATTACTGATTTATGTATCTGATATTTTCTATGCGGTCTTTTTTATATTGATTTTTTATCCATGCCATTCTGTATTCCATTAGTCATCTGTTGGCCGGTCTGTTATTTTTTGTCACATCTAGTATTTTGTTCATTATAGCCCTGCGAGGCAGGTCGAAATGTTGGCACGTATTAAAGAATTTCTTCTTAGACGTGGTGTTCCTCTTTGACTGTATCCCTGATCATCTTCTTCTCCATTCATCATAACAGTCAACTATACTTTTACCAAAAATATTAAATTTGCTTTCATCTGAGTGAACGAACGGTTTTTAACAATGGAGAAAGGTTTTTAACAATGGCATATTTTGTTGTATGAATAATTTCTTTGCTTAATTTTTTCTTTTCTTAAATTACATTGTATGAGTTTTATATTTCCTTGCTGGTAAGAATTAATGCAAAATGCTGCTTTTATTCTAATCATCATTTATTCTTAAAGTATGGCAAAAGCACTACCAGACCACCTTTTCCCTTCAGGAATATAGACAACACCCACGACATGATTGCCGCAGAAGACCTAGGATCCGAGAGAACCAGGCGGACAGTGATGAGAATGTTGAAGACGTGATAGAGGAGGACGAGGTTGTCATGGCCATTGAGAAAATGAAATTAGGCAAAGCAGCAGGCAGAGATGGCATAGTACCTGAATTTGTGAAATATGGAGGAGAAGAAATGGTCAAGTGCCTTCAAAACCTCTTTCAAAGGATCTGGTCGCAAAAGAAAATTCCCCAGGACTGGGAAAATAACATAATAATACCAATTTTTAAGAAAGGCAGCCAGACAAAGTGTGAGAACTATAGGCCAATATGCCTTTCCTCTGTAGTATACAAACTATATACAAGAATATTGGAACAGAGGCTTAGGAGGTTGGTGGTGCATGACCTGGAGGAGGAGCAGGCAGGATTCCGACCTGGGAGGCAAACCCAGGATCATATTTTCTCATTGAGAATGGCTGTTGAGAAGGCATGGGACGGAGGAAGAAGGTTGTTTTTGGCATTCCTGGACCTGAGGGCTGCCTTCGACTCCGTCCCTCGTCAAGAGATTTGGAATGCTCTACAGGAAAAAACGGGTGCCATCTGATCTCATAAGTGCAATCAAATCAGTGTACCAGGATCCCAAAGGAATAGTACGGCTTAACGGATCTGAATCGGACCCATTTAGGTTTTATAAGGGAGTAAAACAGGGCGATAGCCTAAGCCCACTACTGTTCATCGTCTGCATGGATGAAGTATGGAAGGTCTGCAAGCGAAGGACTCCCAAGACAACAATGGGATACTGGAACTTGATTCCAGTACAGGCACAGGCTCTCCTTTATGCGGACGATGTGGTCCTGATTGCCGACACCCGAGAAAAGCTACAGGCCGCTGTCGATGAATGGTCTGAGGAACTCCTGAGGAAGGGAATGGAAATAAACCCTACAAAAAGCAAGGTGATGCTTGTGGGACGAGAAGATGAAGACCATCCTCTCATTACATGCAATGGTGTCCCACTGGAAAAGGTGGATACCTACCAGTACTTGGGCACAATTTTCAGCAGGGATGGAAGGATCGACCAGGAGGTGCTGAATAGAGTAAAGAAAGCCAATGGTGTGTTCTACTCCATCTGCACAACGATAATAGGGAAGCAGGAGATAAAGAAGGAAACCAAGATAGTCCTGTTTAAAAACAATATTTTTACCTGTCCTCATGTATGGTGCAGAGAGCTGGACGGTCCTAGACAAACATGTCAGTAAGATAACGGCGGTAGAAATGCGATACCTCAGGAGAGTTCTGGGGAAAACAAGAAGGGACCGCTGGAGGAATGAGAGGGTAAGAGAAGAGCTGAAGGTTAGGCCTGTAAAACAAGTTCTTGAGGAGCGCCAACTGAAGTGGTTTGGCCATGTTTGCCGGATGGGTGATGACCGAAAGGCGAAATGGTGCATGGAAGCGAGACCAGAGGGAAGGCGACCTAGAGGAGCCAGAGGTACACATAGGAAAGCTTTTTCCTCCACGCTGATGACAAAAGAAGAAGAATACACATGCTTAATGCTTAATTTTAATCCTTACCTACGTCTTGCGTTGCATCCTGACAAGATGCCATTGCCTTATTATAGCAGGGTTACTACTCTTAACTTTCCTTTTCGCCCCAACGTACATCTAAAGATCTAATACAGCACAAAACTAGGTAGCTTTGTCAACTCACACATTATTTCGTGCCTAAATAGAACACTGAATGACAGCTGATTAATATTTGAGACGTTATTGATCAGTATGGAACCATTCGTTGATTATTAATCGATTGAAATGTCTAGCGCAAAATCTATAGTATTGACACCCATTTTTACATCTAGGAAGAAAAAGTACCGTAAAACGACCTGACTGCACCACTTTTGTAGAACTTCCTTGTTTAACTACCTATCAATAATGTTTATAATGCATGTATTAAAGTATTTGCTTCGAATAATTAGCTTAAATATTTTGTTGATTCATCACTTAATCTTAGAATTGCAAAATTTATAAAACTTATAAATAATTTTATTGTTTTTAAACTTTGGTGCAAAGTACACCGGATACTCGTGACTTTGTACCACCATATGTTATCAATTAAAAAAGCGTTAGAAACGTATTCTGGTGCAAAGCCAAAGCTCGATAGTACTTAAGAGGTGCAAAGTCAAGCAATCTACAATGATTAGACAAAAATTCTTAAAAGACAAAAACGAACACAAGGACTTGAAAAAATTTAAAGCTATAACTAGGCAAAATTCTAACAGCATTCGTCAATATGATTGCACCTAGAAAACAAAAAAGTTAATAACAAAAAGAGAAATGTCATCCCAAATAATTTGCATTTTTACCAGCCTACTAACTGGTTTAGGAGGAGCAATGTCGCCTAAGATTTCATCACAACCATATTCTACATCGTCTACATTCGATGGCCACTTCCAGGATTTGTTCATTCTTTGCATTGCTGAAACAACTACTTTGTCCTTTATATTTTTTGTGATTTTTCTAGGGTATAAGGACCTCCTCATATATTAC
Source organism: Euschistus heros (assembly GCA_003667255.2). NCBI lineage: Eukaryota > Metazoa > Arthropoda > Insecta > Hemiptera > Pentatomidae > Euschistus > Euschistus heros. The sequence continues at coordinate 764,578 of RCWM02000471.1, read as the reverse complement.
AACGACATGCTCACCAACCGTTTTCTTAATTTAGTTAAACGTACGTTAGCTCCCTCGGCATTTTCTGAATAAAACAAATATTACATAACGGTTGGTACGTAATTTTAAAAGTGAAATAAGGCTCAAATAACTTTATTATAGTTGAGTGATTTTCTGGAAGGTGACTTTGTACTAAAATATACTTGGTGCAAAGTCATTCCTAATTCATATCAAATAGGGATTCTATTTTATTTTCAAATACCATGACTTTTGGCAAATATTTTGAGCAGGTGCAAAGTCACGCCGCACAGTGGAGTATTGGCCATGAAATCCTGGCCAAAATTATTTACCTATTTTTTTTGTAACTGTAGAATACTTTAAACGTTTTATTAACAATCTAAAAATATACCAAACTAATAAAATATCAAAAATTTCAAGTTTTGACAAAAATTAGGAGAATTTCTGGAAAAATGAGGGTATTTGAAAAACGTCGGGAAAATGTTAAAGACATAAGACATTTGAAAGTTATATTGCAATTTGATATCAAGCTTTTGCAAATACTAAATACATTATTTGCGTAATAAATTTTGTTGTGAAAACCTGAATGTAAATAATGTGATGGGAAAATAGATATACTATTTTCATTGCATACAATGAATTTTTTAATCTCTCACCACATATAAAAATTAAACCAAATAACAAAAAAATTAAATAATCTTTGTGAAACAGACAAAATACAATATTATAGAGTTTATGGTATTTAAACATATTTTTTAAATAATTGATAGAACTAAATGCACTGTGTACAAGGAATCCATCTGTTAATCTTTCTAAGAGTGTACATAGAAAATGGAACTATTTAATCACGTACACACTTGACACACACCCACACTCAAAATCAATTTACAGTCTTATAACTAGAGACCGGATTTTTGTGCAGTAAAAAAAAAAAAAAAAAAAAAAAAAAAAAATGTGCAGTAAAGAACTCAAAATGTGCAAAATCGTGCAGTAAAAAAACTCAAAATATGCAAAATCGTGCAGTAAAAAACTCAAAGCGTGAATTAAAAAACTTAATACTTCCAGCAATCCATTTATTTACACAAATATGCAAAACTTAACCAGCCTTGAATAAACTTAAGGATATTTCGACAAACGTTTCGTTTTAGTGTTAATTCAATCTAAAATATAAATATCTTTATTAAAATTTCCTTTTACGTAGAAACAAAATATAATTAAATGTTTTTGAAAAATAAATTAGTTTTTAAAAGTTTCGTGAAAATTTACGACATTATAAATTTCAAAATATTTCTCAGTAACATTATGCCGCCTGTCGCTTAAAATGTTCTTTAGCAAAGAAAAGGAACGTTCTACATCAGTTATGAACCCACCTAGTCCTCAGATACCTCTTAGTCAGCATTCTCAGAGATCTAGTATATATATTCCTCAGATCTAGGAGAGAGCAATCAGTTCAATCAGTTCAGTCATAGCATTTGTACATAGTTGTTTTCAGTTTAAGATCTATTTGTAAGTTTGCTTTAAATAAAGTTTTTAAAAAGTGAATTAGTGGTTCCAGTTATTTATTTGGCGCCCAAATAGGGACTGTTGCACTTCAAGTTAGAAGAGAAGAAGGTTGGCAAAGATATTTAAGAAAATCTGAAGAAATAGACCCATTGGTCAACAGGATTTGGGATACTCGCCTACCACTCTGAAGAACTGGTCAAGAAGGTCCGATGAAATATTGAACAGGATCTGGAGCAGCTCACTTGAAGGTGTATTTCAATACTTCAGCGCCAGTCAAGAAAAATATTAAATACTGGACTTCACCATAAAACACTTCTTTATTTTAAGGTAAACATTTCATTGTAAACATTTTTAAACATTTATTATTGTTAACATTTTATTACTATTAACATTTAAAAACATTTAATTTTTATGCAAAAAGATTATTGTAAGGGTAAATTAAAAAAGATATTAAATAAAAATAGGTTTGAGTTAGAAAAAATTGAAGAGGAAATTAACAAAATGACTACCAAACTAATGACAAAAGAATGTTACGATCACCTACCACATTATGACGGTGACCCATCACAACTCGTATTTTTTATCAAAGCAATTGAGCTTATTTATAATGCCAATTGCAACGAAAACATACTTAATAGGGAGGAAAATGAACAATTGCTATTACAAAAAGCATTGTTTCGATTAGAAGGTACGGCAAGACATCTATGCATGTACGAAAATTTTATGACCGTGAACGATCTCAAAACTAGATTGATAAATCAGTTTAGAGACAGTAGGACAACAACGCACCTACAAAACGAAGCATCACAAATTTCCATTAATCGGAATGAACACCCAATTGACTATATAAACCGGGTAATCCCCTATGAAATACTAATAAAAAATAGAATATTAGTTGATATATCTATCGAAAATAAACCACAGGAAACCGCCACACAAATGAGAATATTAGTCGATCACGTGATCAGGAATTTACATCCTAGATTAAAAGACACCCTGAATCACATTACTATTCGAGAACTTTCAGACATGAAAAATATTCTGTACAACGAATGCAGAATAATCATGGAAGATTTATACCCCCAAGGTCATGGTAGAAACTACCAGCCCCACCATTATAAACAAAACAAACCCCAAAATAAACCCGAAAAATATCAAAACCCATCAAATAATAATTACAATCATCCTAATTACAATAAAGTCCCCCAATATCATCAACCACAGAACGATCACCACCAAGGATCTGTTCAGCAGAGATATAATAGAAACTATAACCCTCAAAATTACTACAAAGACCAACAGCCATATAGAGGTCATAGTAACCAAATAAGAAACCCATTTAACCCTTCAAATTTTAATTTTAATAATCAACAACAACAACAACAACCTTATAATCATCCCCAACAACAAACTTATAACCAACCCCAACATCAAAATCCAAATTCTCAAAACACAGTTTCTATGAGAACAGTGAAAAGTAACAACTTCCATCACCTGGAAGAGGAAAATCAGGAATTAAAAACAAGATTGGCGGAATTGGAAACGAAATTTGAAAATTTTTTAGGAGTAGGAGAACAAAAAACGGAACCACCAGACAATGCCCAGTATACCATCTAATTTTTTTTACATGATTCTCCTTTATTTCAAGACATTACTGGCGACCATTGGTTAGTGGATACAGGATCCGAAATTAATTATATAAACCCCCGTTCCGTACCCGTAGGAACTGAAATTAAATCGGAAGAGTTCATAGTCATCACCCCCGTAGGAAGTGAGAGAGGAAATGGCTCAGTGCTAATTGATCTTGCTCCTAGGCTAGGGTTGAGAGATGAATTTTTAGTTAGATTTAAGATATTTAAATTTAGTCAAAAATATGAATTGCTATTAGGAATGGATACAATGGAAACATTAGAAACTAAAATTAATATTACAAAAGATATAAAAGAAATTAAATTTAATAAATTAAAAATAAAAGTATTAAATGGTGAAATAATGAATATTGATAACAATGAATTGAATATCATTAATAATAAAAAAGAATTATATCAGTTAGTAAGATATGATCACATAGAAAAGAATACTAAAGTAAAATTATTTGATATTTTGATGAAATATCCAGAAATTGTTAAGTCGGAAAACGAAAAGTTAAAGCCGACAAACCTTTTGAAACATAAAATTAGATTGAAGACGGATAAACCAATTTATACCAGAAATTACAGATACCCACAATATTTTAAGGAAAAGGTCGACGAAGAAATCAATAAATTGTTAAATAATGGTATTATCAGAGAGAGTAATTCCCCTTACAACAGCCCAGTTTGGATAGTCCCAAAAAAAGAAGATGCATCGGGTAAAAAGAAAATTAGAATGGTGATTGATTATAGGAAACTAAACGCTGAAACAATACCAGATAGATTCCCTCTACCTAATATAGAAGATTTATTGAATAAACTGCATGGATCAAAATATTTTACAACAATTGATTTAACTTCAGGATTCCACCAGATTGAGATGTCGAGCGAGTCCATTGAGAAAACTGCATTCTCGACAGACACAGGTCATTATGAGTTTCTAAGAATGCCCTTCGGGCTGAGCAATGCACCTCCTACATTCCAGCGTGCAATGAACTCAATGCTATCTAACACCGACAACACGCTCGTCTATATGGATGATATAATTATTTATTCTAAAACTCCCGAAGATCACCTGAAACATATTGAAACCATATTAAGAAAACTAAAAGAACATTCACTATCTATTCAACTTGATAAGACAGAATTTATGAAAACTGAATTACCATTTTTAGGGCACATATTAACAAAAGATGGAATTAAAACCGACCCAAAAAAAATTAATGCGATAGAAAAATTTCCTTTGCCAAAAACCATTAAAGAAATTAAACAATTCCTTGGAATGTCAGGGTATTACAGAAAATTTATAAAAAATTATGCTCAGATAGCAAAACCTTTAACTAATCAGCTACGAGACGAGAGTAATATTGACCCTACCAAATACAAAAACGCTTTTGAACAACTTAAATTACATTTAATAAATGCCCCGATACTTCAATACCCAGATTTTAACTCCCCCATGTTACTAACAACAGATGCTAGTAATACAGCACTGGGAGCAGTACTTTCCCAAATTTCAGAAGGGAGGGATCACCCTATAGCGTTCGCCTCTCATACTCTTTCCGCAACTGAACAAAGATATTCCACTATAGAAAAGGAACTCCTTGCCATTGTGTACGCTTGTAAACATTTCAAACCATATTTATACGGTCAAAAATTTACAGTAATCACAGATCATAAACCATTACAGTGGTTGTTTACGATGAAAAATAATAATACAAGAATCATGAAATGGATATTTTTATTGAGTGAATTTCAGTTTGACATAAAACATACTGACGGAAAAACCAATTTTGTAGCTGACGCTCTAAGTAGAATTAATATAGAAAATGAATATGAATTAAATGTAATTGATGAAATGGATATAGATCCAGATGAAGAACTAGACAAAATTTTACAAGAAACAAGTAATGTAGAATTGCCACCAATACCTCCAGAAGACTATGATGAAATTTTGCAAGAATTACCTCCCCCTCAAAATGAACAATTAAGTTTAGCTCCAACCCAACATTCTCAAGATTCAAGCAATGAACAGATTCTTATAGTACCAGAAGATAGAGCAATAAATGTTGAAAAATTCCAAATTTTAATTCAAAGGGGTTCAGCCAAACCCATTATTACTAAACCCTTCGGTAAGACAAGAATTTATTTAGAAACTCCATACCATTGGAAAAATAACCTAGAAGAAACACTTCTTGAACTAATAAAACCAAAAACCGTGTATGGTGTCTATTGTGAACCAAACATTGAGTCTGTAAGGACTGAATTTGAAGCCATGTATAACAAATTGACCGAAATAATAATTAATAAATTCCCCACCGTAAAAATAAAAAGATACAAAAGAAAACTAATCGACGTATTAGAAAGAGATGAGCAAGAAGAGCTGTTAGAAACGTACCATACAGGAAAATCATACCATAGAGGTATAATAGAAACATTTGAGAAACTCAAAAGAAATTATTATTGGCCCAATATGAAAGATGACATATCTGAATTTATAAACAAATGTTCTATTTGCAGGCAAGTGAAATATGAGCGAAAGCCTATTAAAACTAAATATCAAATAACCCCAACAATGGAAAGACCTTTTGAAGAAGTAATGATAGACATATTAGAGTTTGATTCTCATAATATAGTAACCATAATAGATACCTTTTCAAAAAAAAACTTTTCGCAAGATTATGTAAACATGTAAATGCAATTAATATATTTCAGGTACTAACCGAATATTTGGCCCTATTTCCAAATCCCATTAGAATAAAAATGGACAACGGAAAAGAATTTAGTAACAACTTAATCAGAAATTTCCTTGAATCATTAGGAATAGAAGCTTACTATACAACGCCTAACCACCCTAACTCCCTAGGACTCTTAAATAGAGCCCAATCAACTTTGATTGAAATCTTAAGAGCTTTCAAAGAAGAAAATCCAAGAAATGATTTAAAAATAAATTTAAATTTAGCAACACTAACTTTTAATAATTCAATCAATCAAACGCTTAAACTTACTCCAAACGAGATTACCTACGGAATCATAAAAGACCCTGAAAAGAATGAAGGAATAATTAAGGAACAGCTTGTAAGTGAATATCACAAAACATGAATATTGTCCATAATAAATTAAAAATAGCCATAAATAAAGAAAAAGAGGAAAGAACCGACAAATTAAACAAGAATCGGGAGGATCCTGTGTTAGAACAAGATAAACCTTATGTCAAAAGAAGAATAAAGGATAAATCTGAAAATGTTTATAAACCTGTCATACCATTTATAGATATAGAAATAAAACCATAAAAGTTCATACTGACAATATTGCTAGAAAAAGAAAATCTAAACGAAATCGCAAGAAAAAATTATTTGAAACTGTTTCAGATGGAGAAATGGTATCTAGTGACCTCAGCGATATTGATAGTAACTTCAGCATATAAAGTAACCAATGTTCAGCATTCGTCAGGACTTATAACATTTAAAGTTCCGGAATCGAAAGTAATATCAGAATATAAAACTATTATACATTTTTTAGACTTATCGAAATTAGTTGATGAATTAAGTAGACTTAGGTTTGCCCTAAAACCCAAAAATAATACAGTTGCATAAGAAATGGCTTTTAAACAATTACATTTCCTCACGGATAAAATCAACAATATAATACCCAGAGGTAACAGAACCAGGCGTGGAATAATAAATGGCTTAGGCAGCGCTATCAGCTGGCTTACTGGGAAACATGGATGCGGAAGACAAAGCCCACTACGATAAAATAATTGAAACTTTAGAAATAACAACTATCGAATGGAGCATAACATTGCCAGTGAAATAAAAATTAGTAAACAATTAACAGAAACTTTTGAAAAAGATGTTAAGTTATTAAATAAAAATAATGCTAAATTAAGTGAAGTCACCAATACAATGGACAGACTACAGACAACAATGTATTATAACGAACTATATAATGTTCTTACTTATTTAACTATTCAAGTAATTGACATAGAAAATTCTTTGGAAATGTGCAGAATGGGAATCCCTCATTCTAACATAATTAAACAGACAGATATTGATGATAAGACCCTAATTTCAAATGATTTAGAAACTACCTGGCTGACTAGCAAAATCTCTTGTACATCAGACAAAAATATATTCATGATATATATAATATCAATACCAAAACTAAAAACTATCTCATAAGTCCATAACGATATATTTTTATCAGTCCCGATTAAGGACAACAATCAAGTTATAACTACCCTAGTTAAGCATAATCTTATATTGTATAATATTCATGAAATGTTCACTGCTAATTGTACTTTTATTAAAACTAATTACTATTGTACTAACCTTAGGATAATTAATGACACTTGTATCTTTAGCGCTTTAAGGAATAATCTTTCACAATGTATTTCTACTAATATTATAAATCCTTCTCCTATTATTAAATATATTGACATTATTGATGTTTATTTAACTTTTGATATATCTTATGTAATCATATCCAGCAATGGAACTTTTCCTGTTAATTTACCAACTACTTCTATTATTAAGTTAGATAATAAGGAAATTATTGTAAACCAAACTAGAAAATTTTATATAAATTTTGATACTTTATCTATTAATCATAAGCTCACTAATTTTAAAATATTAAATATTACATTTGACAAAATAGATGTACCTGTAATATCACATGAAGAGTTTGAAACCTTAGAAACTAGTTATCACCCAATATTGTATTCTACCCCATTATTGCTTGTACATATTACCATCTCCTATTTTATTGTAATAATTTTATGTAATTGTAAAAATAAATGCATTGATTTTAATTTGTAAATAAAATATAGTGCTGAAACTTTCTGATGAGCTTTGTAACATCAGATTCTATTTAAATTTACTTAGACTGAAATAGTTCCCCAATATTCAGGGTCTTAGTGTTTTCTAATCGAAATTTTAAAAAGTTGAAATGGCTAGTTAATATCAAATGCTTTTTCTTATGTTATATTACAAATAATAATGTAATGACAAATGAATGTCTCATTAAAATCTGAGATTTATTGTAATGATTGTAATGAATAGTTAAAATCTTGCAATGATTATTAAATCATAAATATATTAGCTTGTTGTATAATCTGTTTAGACTTTTGTAATTTATAGTTATTCCAAGGATATTTACACTTTTATTAGATTCCATCGAGGCACTACCTTTTTACCTGTTTGTAAAATATAATACTGCTTTTTGAAGTATCTAGTCCTTTGATAAATAGTTTTTTTATTTTTGTGAATGGTTTCTTCCATACCACTTTTTAGTTATAATTTTTATAGTAATATCCATTGGAATATTTTTAAATAGATTTGTTAATAAATAAACTGAATATTTTTAATTCATTTTGTTTTTGTTTTTTTCCTTTAAAAACTCTGATGTAAATTGATTGTATCTGTATGGTTATTAGTATTGTCCAATATTTTGGTGAAGTATTTATGAGAACAGTTGTTTAAAATAAAAACTCATTGTGATTGTACAATGATAATGTGGGGTGTTGATAAATTTGTACAACCTTTATTGTAATTTGTTTTGTTTTTTTATATAGTTTCAGTCCATACATTATCTAATTTTGTGATTTTTATAATTACCCTTTCTGTTCTGGAAACTTATAAAATGAAAAATACCTTCAGGTTTGTTCAGTTATTGTATCCTAATCTTTATCTGTTACTTGTTCAAACCATCTTTTGATCAACTAATCTTTCTCTTGTTATCCTTTTGCTGCCATTCCTTTCTTTACATCCCCTATCCACAATTTCCTCAGGCATCCTCTTACTCTCTAATCTGTTCAGGAAAATTTACTTTGGACTCTGTTTTGATACATCCTTTTTGAATGAGCTCCTGGTTTAAGTACTCTTTAAAATATTTTTTCCTCAATTAAGATTGATGAATTAATTCCAATAGAAGTGACAATTAATTCATGAAACCCTAATTGTATTGATCCTTCTGTACCATCATGCATACCTCTAGTGATTTTTTCCTCTCTCATATATTGTCTTATGATATTATTAGAAACATTATGGACTCTTGTTATGAAATAACTTCCACTCTGAGTACCCATCTCTAAAGATAGTAGTGTTTGAGCTTTTTCTTCTCCACACTACAGATTTCAGCAAATTTAAAGACAATTTATAGTGATAAGGAAAGATATAATCTTCTTCTTCTTTTTTTTTTTTTTAAAAGGAAACATTTTAATTCCACGAGTTTTTCCAGGAACGAGTTTAGGATTCCTACAGTCTTCCTTTCTCTTAATATTTTGAATGAAATATCTTAATTAATACAGGGTTCCTTTCCAGGAAGAGCTTCATATCTCTAATCTTCAATGCTAAAAAATGTGCTTGAAGATTTAAAGGACACAAACTCTGTCTACTTTAGATTTATTTCCATGCCCTGTTCAGAATACTCCTTAGAGTTTCCTCACCATGTATTCCAGATCACATTCCTCAGTTGCAATGAGTTAATAAACTCCTGCAATTTGTAGCATGAATTAGATATCTTTCAAAATCTTCAAACCCATGTATTAACATTTTTCTCCTATTTCTAGAAAGCTTGTTTAATAACCATGTTAAAGAGAGTAGGTGACTAGCAGCAACTTTGATTTAATCCTTTGGTGATGTGTAGCGCTGAGAGGACATGATATCAAAACTTTTTTTTTTTTTTAAATACTTATGTATACAATTACTAACGCTGCTATTTCAAAATTTAATTACAAAATTTGAACCTTTATAAAGGCCTTGTATGCCTTATCTTAGACTATCACAAATTTCTGACTAACTGAGTGCTTTCCAGAGTTTATTTAAAGGACCTAAGTCAAAGCTTTCTAAAGGTGGATAAAGGCTAAATGTACCTCCTGGACCAGAAGTCTTGGAAGTCCACCAAATGCTTAAAAAAAAAATTGGGATATAGTAAAAACGTGAACTAAGATGGCCCAGCCTGAATCCTGCTTCTACCTCTCTTATTTTCTTTTTTATTTCATCTTACAGCCTATATTTTAAGACGCAATACATGCTGAGGTAACAGATTGATACAGGCTACTTGTAATTGTTGAGTCTTGATAATTGAATGGGTCCGCCGAAAAACGTTCTAAGCGACAAACAAAATTTTGAGTAATCAGTGAAAGTAAATCATAATCTAAAGTTATTGTTAGCTTTGTAAGTTAAATTTTTTTTTCACCTTGTAATTTGTTATATTCACATGTATAATAACGTAATGGAGTACTATATCATACTATGACGTACTATTTATTATTCATTTAAAAACCTTTAAAATCGCCACTTCGGAAATTTTGTCGCTTAGAACGTTTTTCGGCGGACCTATTCAATTGTTCAAATATGTTTTACTAACACCTATATATATATATATTTTTTTTTAAAATAAAATCTTGGTAGTACAATTAAATATGGACGTTTTTTAAAGATTTATTTAGTTGAATTCGTTTGTATCATAGTTGGCCTATTTATTTTTAATTTGTATATATTTTGACAACTTTTAATTGGCTTCTAAAATTTTTCGTTAAAAAAAAATATTAAACACAATAATTTTAGTTGATTTTGTGTTATTTATCATTTGTAGGATTACTAATATACAAATTATTAACATTATTAGCAATGGCGAGGAGGATAAATTAATGAATTACCAGTCAAAATGTCTAAAAGTAAGTTTGTAATAGGTTAGAACCACTAGCGCCAGGTCGGTGATCGATAACAGAACTAGCAACAGGAGTTATTCTAATAACTGTTGAGAATGTAAGAACCGGAGTGATTGTAATAACTGGCGTTAAACTGCAGTGATTCTAAAGGCCGTTTCACACTAGAGGAGATGCTCGAACTCCACTCCACACGCTCCAGATTTAGTTAGTTAAAAACAACGCAAGTGTACACATCAGCGCTCACACGACACTCCAGAGCGCGGCATTTTCTGGCAAAGAATATTTGGAGCGCGGGGATCGCAGTGTCTCGAAGTGTCTCAAAGTGAAAATATGGACGAAACACTAATCGAATTGGTGCGGGCAAAGCCTGTAATTTACGATTCAAGTGACATGATGTATTTTGACTCTTCCCACAAAAAAAAAAGTTTGGGAAGAAATTGGGAGAACATTGAACAAATCAGGTAAGAATTTATTTATTTATTTTTGATATGAGACATTATTTTTAATAATATAAACTTATAGTTAACATATAGCAAAATTGTTTAATTCACTCACTCAACGTAATATTTATATTCAAACAATAGTTGTTTGCCACAGTACCGCGCCTTCTTTTGACATAAAAAACCGTGTAAACGTTTCTCTTATTTGAAAAGCAATACCAGTAGAATTATTCTCTAGGTGAAATAACAGCTCGAAAAGTGGTATTCTGTTTTTTAAAATCGCTCTCAATTTTTGACAGAAGAATTTTAAAACTTTCTCTTGACATCCTGAAGTATTGGAAGAACTTAGTTTCGTCATCGACTAATTTCCAGAACAACGTGTGCTATTCTCCTTCATCAGGTCTTGATAACAAAAGAGGGTGCACCCACATTCTTCTCATTTTTAGGTTTTCTTTCATCCTCATCTAATAGCAACGCCATAAGAGCCAGCTCTTCGTCAGTAAAATGGACAGACATTGATGAATGTTTTTAACCTGCTGGTATACTAGGAACGTTGTTGGAACGCCGTAGTGTAAAAGATAAGAGTGCGAGTCGAGTGTGAGCATGCCTGGAGCGCGAGCGTCGCGTGACCTCTAGTGTGAAATAGAGATGGGCATAATCGAATGACGATTATCACATCATTCGATCATTGTAATCATTGATTAATCGATTGTGGTCTGTGAGAACGAGTGATCATTCGAACTGAAGACAGCGCCTTTTTCTCTCTTGCAGGTCATTTCCTGAACTAACGAATCGTCAGAATGATACTTTACAAATAACGGTTACAAAATTAGAACGGCTACCACAAATCATTCGATTATCAGTCCGAGTGATCATTCATATTTCGAACTGAGTTCGAATGATCTTTCGATTATAAGTTCGAGTGATCGCTCGTATTGACTTCGAATAATCTTTCGATTATGAGTTTGAATGATCACTCGGTCTGACTTCGATTACCATTCGATTACGAGTTTGAATTATCGCTCGTACTGACTTTGGATGATTATTCGATTATTACTCCGAGTGATCATTCATATTTCGGACTCAGTTCGAATGATGACCTTGAATTGATATATATTCGACGTTCACTCCCTTAATATCTAAACCTTTTCTGCCGCCATCTTTCTTAGTTCATTCTGTGGTTCCTGCTTTATTTTTTATTGTTTCTTAGTGGCTTATTTTTCTACTAGGAGTTTTTGAGTTATTGATTGCTAATTGTAACTGTATTGCTTTGTGTTACCTTATTTATTTTAGTATGTATTAAATTATTTTAGTGATTATGAATTAGTTTTGTGAATGAAGACCTCTCTGAAACATATAAAAAGATTTCTTCAAGAAATTTTAGTGTGTGACTTTTTAAAATCTTTTCATCATATTATAAAATAAGTTCACATCTAATTGGTGCAATTTATAAAAATAACAAAGACCTTTTACATCAAATAACATTTATTAGCAGGCCTAAAATATGTGTGACTGCTTTATGTAAATAACTAATAATGTAAATAGAAGTTACTAAATGAAGATGAATGTGCAATAATTGAGTATTTTTACAATTGGTGTGATATATCTAAGACGTAGGTTGTTGGTCGGGGTATGCAGTCCAGAACAAAGCCGTTAAAATTAAATTTTAATTTATAATGCCAACGTTTCGAATTGCATTGCAGGTCTTCATCAGGGCTAGAATAAAAGAAAACTACAATATACTTTTTTGTTTGTTTTCATTTATTCTAGCCCTGATGAATACTTTCAATGCAAGTTGAAACGTTTGGCATTATAAATTAAAATTTAATTTTAACTACTTTGTTCTTGACTGCATACCCCAACCATCAATCTACTTCTTAACATGTTTTTTGTATAATCTATAAAAGTGCTGATGTTTTATATTTTGTGTATGTTTTTAGAACTGCTGAATGTTGAACATATGAAACTGTTCTCTTAATATAAAAAAGTCCAATGGAAGTGTCCCAATTAATGAATTGTAATATGTTTTTAATATATAATGTAACTTTGGTAGAATATATTATCATCATTATGAATTTTATATTGTGTATCCTTATTTATAGTTAATTGTCTAGTATGTATACTTTACTTTGTTAAATAAAAAACTGAAAAATTAGTGCGTTTCTTTCTATGAAAAAAAACTTTCCCGTTTTTAATATTTGTTTAATGAATTTTATGTTTCATGATTTACAGATATTAAACACTTAATTACTCTTTAATCTGTACTTAAATTGAGCCTTAAGTTATAAATTTTGGACAAAAATGAGGTAACAAATGGTTTATCTTCCATAATTATTGTGCATAAAACTTCCCATGATTGGTGTCATTTATTAGCAAGGCTAAAGGAAATAATCCATTTTCCATTCTTACTATTCCTTTCATCGCTAACTTCTCAAGTGTTGGGAAAACTAAATAAAAAAAAAGCTTGTAGGATTTCTAGTTTTTGTAATACCACAGATAATCCATGCAGAATCATTAAGAGATGACTCATATCTGATTGATAAAAATGAATCAGGGAATCATTGCAATTAGATTTCTATGATGAAAAGTAGTATGGTAAGGACAAAATTGGAAAGAGAAGATAAAAAAAATAGTTTTTTTTTTTTTAATAATAAAAAGGCAGAATAATATTTATTTAAAAAAGGAAAAGTGTAATTCATATCTCTCCCTATAACAAGGTTTTTTTTTTTTTTTTTTTTTTTGCTCCTCCAAATAATCGATTATGCCCATCCCTAGTGTGAAACGGCCTTAAGCGTTATTGGATCCTGAACAGTTATTGGCAACAGCAGTGATTGACTGGCGCGCATTCTAGCGGTAGGGCAGGGGTTTACTTGAATCACCTATTACTGGAATAACCTGTTATTAGAACCTATTACTGGGATAGAGCCATAACATAGTAACCTAATACCAAAAAAATAACTGTTTAGCCCACCTCTAAGGTCCACACCAAACAGGAAGGAGGAGCTGGCCACCAACACTATCACTAGCCAATGGGAAGCTCGCACGGGATTGACGTCACAAATAAAAAAAAGCACGAAAAAAATTGGAAGTATATCATTTATTGATCCATTAGGTGTGGGGGTGGAATTTCTTGGAGCTGTATCTTGTTCTGAACGCTTAACAAACAATACTGTTCTGATGGGGTAATGATAAGATTTAAGAATAAGAATAAGAATCCTTAGGTTATAAATATGATAACTACTTGGGTTAGAGAGCGCTAAATCAACGCGAACTACATGTGCAATAACACAGAAATCCGGAACTATTTACAATATTTTTTGCAATATTTACAATAGTCTTTGCAATCGTTACAGTTTAAAAAACTAAACTATCATCGTTATTCTAGTCCTCGTCACCAGCAAGACTCATGCTCACTAAGTTGTTTTAAAAGTTATCTTCCTCATAGTCTTATGATAGCTGGGGTGTTGCCTCCATAAGAAAAAGGTTTTGATTTTTTTCTTAGCGTTTTCCTCTTCCAGCTTAGAAGAGGGTCAGACGTCAGCAGGAGCCTGTTCAGAACGTCCCTGTTGGAGTGCACCCGGGAAAACTTTCTTGAGTAGTTTAACCTGTACAGCCGAATATGTTTATTTGTTAATGTTTATTAGTATTTACCACGAAAATTGAATATTTGTCTCTCAATAACTGTGTATAACTTTGGTAAGTCACTAATTACATGTATAGCTATAATACACAAAAAATTATTTTATGATAACAATTATAAGGATTTAAATTGTAATAATCTAAAATGTTTCTTTAACCAATCACGACTATATTCTTTCTATTAAAAGTCTGAAAAGATTTGAAATTATTTATTGTACGCTAAACACCGACTTGGTTACCAAGAAATTCACTTTAGGAGGTATTTTTATACATTTATTAAAGAAAGGGGGGTGAGATTTTTTTAGCGATATGGCTAGTAGAAGGATTGAACTTTACATTAATGCAAACATTTCTGCCCGACAATAAAACATAATCTTTTTTATTCTTGTAAACAACTCTAATTTTTTCGTCAAAACGTCGTAATAAAAAGAACTACAAGTTAACCGTTATGATATTAAAACTTGCTAAAAACTAGTTATCACAGAGAAATACATACCTTTCGGAACTGTATGGAGAAATTTCAGATCACTTGTTAAACGGATTCCACAGAAATCAGATCTTTAAGCATCTTGCAACTCAGCAAAAACTGTGTACATGCAGCGTACTCAACTCCTGGATTCAGACTAGTTCCCAAGGACAGGAAGTGGATAACAATGAACGAGATAAATATATCTCGATGTAAACATTCCTAAGCTACCAGAAAATACGCATTGTGATGCTCTGAAGTACAATTTATTTTTTGGACTTTTGGCCATGATTTGATGGTAAATAATCCACTGTGCGCCGCTTTACGGTAAGTATAAAAGCCATGTCGAAATTATATACTTTCCTTTCCTTTAAAATCTCTATAAGAGTCAAAGCCTCCCATAGTTTCAACAACCAGTTGTCTCTTATAAGTGCTGCTGCCAGTCTGAGCCCTAAGGAGAAAAACTGATCCAGATACGTTTTAAAATCTCTCTGATCAGCGATTTCCGTTCATTTCGGACTTTTTTCGAACGTCCAAAAACGGTTTTCGTAATCCCCAAAATACATACACTTCAATTTTTTCGAAAAAAATTTATTTGATTTATGCTCAACTGACTAAATGTGGGCAAAATTTTAGAATGGGACGAAAATGGGTTCTCGATAAAAAAAAATATTTTGTCTTTTTTTTTTAATTGACACTTAATCCCGTTAATAAAGTAATATAAAAAAATAATCCAAGGTTTATCTTCGGAAACAGGTTCAGGGTAATTAGAAAGAAAACATACTAAAATTCCTGGAATTTTCGGGCCTGGGAACAGGAAGAGGAGAGGGGCGCGAAAGTCCCTTTTTTTGCTGATATCTTGAAAAAACGACAGTGCATCGTATGAAAAACATGATAATCTACTAAAATAAAGGTAACTAAATTGTCTGCAACTTTTATTCTTTACACATTTTTCATATTCTGTACCGTTTCCGAAATATACGCTTGGCAAATGTGAAAAGTTTCGAGAAAAAAAATGTTCACCTTACGTTTTGTGTTAAACTTGCCTTTATATCTTCTAGAACGTTTATCCTAGGACAAAAGTCTTTATAAATAATTTTTAACTTTTGAAGAGAAAAGATTTGACCCCAGTTGGGATTCGAACCCAAGTCTCCACCTCTCTAGCGTGGCGTCTTATCCACTAGGCCACCGGGCTCGTATCCGAACCAGGGAAATCTTTTCGTATCCCAACTGGGGTCAAATCTTTTCTCTTCAAAAATAAAAAATATATTTAAAAAATATTTATTAAAAAACAAGAATCATTTCATAACTTTATAAATAATATTGTAGAACATTAAATTTACTTCAAAATACACATATATATGCCAATTTATCTTCAACTTGTCAAAAGGTACATCAATTTTAACTTTTCTTGGTAAAACAAACGTACTAAAAGTCCTTCATATTTGCCAAGCGTATATTTCGGAAACGGTACAGAATATGAAAAATGTGTAAAGAATAAAAGTTGCAGACAATTTAGATACCTTTATTTTAGTAGATTATCATGTTTTTCATACGATGCACTGTCGTTTTTTCAAGATATCAGCAAAAAAAACAAACAAAAAAAGGGACTTTCGCGCCCCCCTCCTCTTCCTGTACCCAGGCCCGAAAATTCTAGGAATTTTAGTATGTTTACTTTCTTATTACTCTGAACCTGTTTCCGAAGATAAACTTTGGATTACAGAAAACGCACATTAAAATACTTCATTGCGAGGCGAGGTAGCTCAGTGGGTAAGGCACTACCAAGCTCCCGGGCCCGAGTTCGAGTCCGACTGAAGGCATAAAATTTATTTTCTGTTATTTCGGTTGTAGCTCGATTTCGAGGTCCGGATACCCTCAACCAGCCTCTACAAAGTGGGTACCCTTAAAAGGGAAAAAACTGGCGGTTGAGCGAGATTTAGACCAAATCTTCTCCTTTCACAACCGTAGGTCTAGTAACAGTACATCCTTGCCTAAGTACTGGACCCAAGACCCTTCATGAGTTGTTAGTGGTACAGGTTTATTTTTTTATATTACTTTATTAACGGGATTAATTGTCAATATATAAAAAAAAAAGACAAAATATTTTTTTTTATCGAGAACCCATTTCCGTCCCATTCTAAAATTTTTCCCACATGTAGTCAGTTATAGCATAAAGCACACATTTTTTTTTTCTTCGAAAAAATCGAAGGGTACGTATTTTGGGGATTACGAAAACCGATTTTGGACGTTCGAACGGAAAATATATCAAATGAAAGGTCAATTCAAATGGAAAAGAATGCGCAAATTTGAGCTCTCTAGGATCAATAGTTTTTTAATGGCGAAATTTTGAATG
Organism: Euschistus heros; assembly: GCA_003667255.2. Taxonomy (NCBI): domain Eukaryota; kingdom Metazoa; phylum Arthropoda; class Insecta; order Hemiptera; family Pentatomidae; genus Euschistus; species Euschistus heros. Next base: position 746,877 of record RCWM02000471.1, on the reverse strand, counting down.
TAATTAGTGAGGACCGAAAAAGGTAGTTTTTTGAATTTTTAAAAGCTTGTAACTCAAAAACTAAAAGTCAGAAAAATCTAAATTTACTACTATTTTTGGTAGTTACTTCTATACAAAAAATCATGGAAATTGGAGAGGTCTAGGTATAAACCATTGGTTGATTTGACATGGAATGCCCCGTGGGTATTATATCCCAACCAAGTTAAACTAATTTTTGTTGTGATTACCGCGGAGTGGGGTTTGGTATTGTCATGGTAGGGTAGGATACACCTTTGCGACTGACAACTCCTGAGCATTTCTATCGCTATTTCGTTTGCTGTTTACATTCGACCGAATCCATTGTTTTCTCTTGAAGAGGCAGCTAGTAAAACAGTGCACCAGGATGATCCCACCATATCGAGAGCAAAACCTTTTTCAGATGTTAGCATTGGACAATACTACATTGTTGCTGATCTACTTTTCATCAGCTGTCACTATTCTTTTGAAAAACGAGTCCGTACGGATATGATGCAATTAAGCTGTTTTAAAAGCTTCTTAAGGTTCCAAAAGTTATTTTCAGTGTCCGCTATCTGGTAACTGCATCGCATCCTTATACTTCTTTTTTGAAATTTAATTGTAAATAATTTTCATTTAAACATATAGTGTCAATGGAATTCCGCGTCTTCTTGTATGCGCTTTTGATCTTAATTTTTTAAAGACACTCCAATCTTATATTATAAACCTCCATGAACGGTATAAATGGAGAATCAAACACTATCCAATCAAATAACCTTTACCCTTCGGCGTAAACCTACGACCTCCTGTCCTACAGTATCCTTTAATGATGTTCCACTAATCCCTGTTGAACAGATCAGCTACCTGGGACTTCATCCGGACAAACGTCTTACTTGAAATCCACATACAAGGCTAGAACGTCCAAGAAACTGCCCGTCGTTTTCGACTACTTCAACATTTACTTGACACACGTTCAAACCTTCCAATTAATTACAGAAGACGCATTTACATAACAATAATTAGACCGATTTAGACATAAGGAGCTCAGCTTTGGGGCTACACTAAACAATCCTAAATTGTTAGGAAAATCCTCAATGCTCCTCACTTTGTCACAAACTTATCCACAAAGATCTTAATATAACTTTCATTTCTAGCTTAGCTCAAACCAGATATCGATCCTTCCATAGCAAACCCGTTAGTATTACAACTTGCTTTTCATTCCATTCCAGATAACTCTCCCGAGGCGCCTGAAAAGAAGATGGTCTCGGGACCTTCTAACTTCATTATATAGAACCTTGCTACCAACAAAAACAAGTGATGTGTCATTTTTAGTTCATTGTCACATTTACTTGATGTACTATATTTTTATATTGTATACAGTTGTAAATTTTAATAAATAGCTAAAAAAAAAATTTTAATTTGGTAATGTCCAGTTTTTCTGGTGTATTCCAGCTTCAAAGTCTTAGCAGTTTAATTCATATACTCCGTTTTTTTTTTTTGTAAAAGGTATATTTTGTCTTTAGGTGAAGGGAAATAGGATGATGATGTTTTTAATATTTTAAATTTCTTCCATTTTATCAACAAACACAAATGTAAATTTCTCATAGTGTGAAAAATTAAATATGTAAAATGTTTTTTAGTTCCCTTAACCTTCTTAACAATTGAAAAATATCTGTTAAGCAACCCTATCTTCCCTTAAATGTTTATTTTACTAAATTAACTTTGACCACAAAAAGATAAAAACAAACTTGCCTTCATTCTTTCAGTTCCTTAATTGAACCAACTGATTAAGATATCCTTTCAAACTTAACTGCATTACATAGAGTTAATGGTATTAAAAAATTACAAAGGATAACAAAATATTTAGGCAGAGGTGGATTAGAGCAAAGCATTTATCATAAGGAAGAAAATTAACCATCAACAGAAAACAGATGAAATATTAAATTTTATATCAGTTACAGTATTATATTTTTATATTATATTTATAAATAAAAACAATTCAAACAAAAATATTTTATAAAAACTATTTACTTCAACAACTTAATAAAAAAAATGTCAAGCTTAACAATCACAATAAAGATACAACAGAGAATAAATTGCTATGATTAAAAGGTAAGAATATAAATATTTGTTTATCTATCACACTTCTCACTTTGATGACAGGATTTGATATGCCTTTTTAAAGTACTCCGGTATACTGCTTTGAAGTCACAATGAACACAATGAAGAACTTTTATTCCTTCATGTTGAGCCATTATATGAAGATTTAATTGATTTTTTGTAATTGCTTTATAGTCACAATGAGGACATTTACAATACTTCTCATCTGTATGACGGGCAATTATATGTCTTTTTAAATTACCCGATATTACAGTTCTATATTCACAATGTGGACATTTTTCATTTTTCATAACTGTATGACGGATTGATATATGCCTTTTTAATACACTTGCTGCTACTGTTCTATAGTCACAATGAGGACACTTATGAGGTTTCTCTAATGTATGCTGGCCCTTTATATGAGCTTTTAAATTGGTACGTTGTACTGCCCTATATTCACAATGAGGACATTTATGAGGCTTCTCACCTGTATGTCGGGCCATTATGTGTTTCCTTAAACCACTTTTTCCTACTGTTTTATATTCACAATAAGGGCATTGATGAGGCTTCTCACCTGTATGACGGGCCATTATGTGATTTTTTAAATGATGCCCAACTGTTGTTTTATAGTCACAATGAGGACACTGATGAGGTTTCTCATCTGTATGACATGCCATTATATGTGGTTTTAACCTACTACTTACCACTGTTCTGAAGTCACAATAAGGGCATTGATGAGGCTTATCACCTTCGTGAAGGGCCATTATATGTGTTGTTAAATAATAACTGGTAACTGTTTTGTAATCACAATAAGGACATCGATGAGGTATTTCACCTGTATGACGGGACATTATATGCTTTTTTAAGTTTTTTGTTGCTACTGTTCGGTAGTCACAATAAGGACATTGTTTAGGCTTCTCACCTGTATGGCGGGACATTATATGCATTTTTAAACCACCATTTTCTACAGCTCTATATTCACAATAAGGACAATGAAGAGGTTTCTCTTTGGTGTGACGGGATATTATATGCCTTTTTAAATGACTGGGTCTTTGTACTTTGTAGTCACAATGAGGACATTCAAGGGGCTTATTACTTGTATAGGATACTATTTCATGACTTTTGACTTTTTGACCAATGCCATGGTGGGGCATGTTATTAGTATGATGGGACGTTATATGTACTTTTAAATCACTTTTTCTAACAGTTGTATACTCACACTGAAGGCATTTTTTATAAGGCTTCTCCTCAGAATCTATAAAAATAAAATACTTAACATTACAACAAATTAAAAAGATGTTTTTAACTAAAAAAAAAAAAAAAAAATTTAAATATTTCTATTGTGATTTTAATATATTTGAATAGTTTTAACATTTCCTAATATTAATTAGTTATTGTTATAAAGTATTATAGATAATTAAAGAATTATTTCTCTTCATTGATTAAGTTGGCATTGTGAGTAGAAACAGAAAACTTAGATAGTGTAGTTTTGTCTTAAATGATGTATTACAACTCGGTACTAAACTCCCTATTGGCTACCCGATTTTACCTGGTATGGCCAATTATTACTGTATGACTCTCAACAAAGTGCACCAAGGATCTCCAAAGGAAATCCTTAAAGAACAAGGATTTCACTCAGCAGATGTCCAAAATTGTAAGAAAGAAATCAGCTGTCTCTACCAATCCCCGGCAATATACATGTATTAATAACATAACCCTCTCAAGGCAATATACATGTATTAATAACAGAACCCTCTCCCTCAACAAAAATTGATTGTTCACAGTCTGTCACATATATACTGTTACTCACCTGCTGTTATTTTTATTTTTCAAATGAAAGTATTTATAAAGTATTTGAATTCTTTAATTTATTTACCTGTCATTCCACAAATTGAATGTGTATTCTTCAAGAGTAAATAAAATTGAATTTTGAGCAAACTTTGGAATTATTCAGAAGAAAATAAAGCTGAATTCGAGAACAAAATACAGGACAGGAGAAATTCAGTGTTTTCGGTAGGATCATCTTTTTTATCAGATGAGAAACCAGAGGAACAACAAGATAAATTTCCCGAGTGTGTACCCTGCATACCTAATATCAACTTTTGCTAATAACCTTCCTAATTATTGTCAAATATGCCTATTTCCAAGAAGCCTATCCCATATGAAATATTGAAGCATATTCTTGAATAATATGTGAATAGCTATAAGTTACCATAATTTAATATGATGTGTGTAATTCAATAAACAAAACATAATGACAATAAGTGAAGAAATCCATTATCATTGGCTGATTTCCCAATCAGCAAATAATTGTTAAAAGAGAATTATTAACCATTTTCAGAGCACAGAGTACTACTGTACACCATATTTCAATAGATTGTTGGGGGGGGGGGGGGCTGCACCATTCAAAAACATTAAATGAGGTTAAAAAAGAAACAAATTGTAATAAATGAAAATAAATTATTTATTTTTTTTACAGATTTATTCAATATTAGACCAATAAAAATGAAAAAAAACAGTGAACTTAAATATTTTTAATATGTATGCTTGACTTGAAAAGGGTTAATCGGTACACTTTTTAAAATTTTTATTAATAATAGAACTGTCTCCGATCTAACATCACAAGTAAGAATAATAAAATCAAATTATTCCAAATATTTAATAAAATATTTAAATAAACTAAATGGAAAGTGACAATTATATTGAACAATTTAGGCTTGTCCAGGGTTGACTTGTCCAGCACTTTGTTAAGAAATTCGACATGCTATTTATTTACTATCGAATGCTATTAACCTCATTCAATAAACTCTTCGGGAAGGTAAAGCTCAAAGAAATACAAGGAATTGAGATGAACCTAAACTGGAGCTGGCTGCAACATTAAGCTAATTGTAAGTAAAATTTTATTCTGTAGTCTAAATAAATTAAAAAAAATAAATAAAATTAAATTAAAAAAAAACAACACAAAACTGTAGCCCCTCGAAAATTCTAAATATCAACTACAGTATGTCTAAATGGAACAAATGCAACCTTAATTTTCTATTAAAAAAAAAAAAATTAAATTAAAATAATTGAAAGGGATTAAAAAACAATTGAACTCTCTAAATTTGAAATCATTTTATTTTGAAATATTGATCTCAATACATACAAAGCCTTAATTTTTGTAATGTTTAAAGTTTTGATCATCAATAGGATTTTATTCCAAATTCATCTGATTGGCCTCTGGTTGATCTGTTATTTTTTTGTTCTTGAATAAACCCTTGTTTTTGAGTAATCCGGATTTCTGGATTTTAACATACCAGAAACCTATTCATTCTCAGTTCCACCTCCTACACTTCTGAGATAACTTCCCAAGTTGCTATTGTCACTCCCAAGTGTATTTTCAGACATCCTTGGTTTGTTCAAAACTTTTTTCAACAAATCCATTGATTCTTGGAAAATTTACTACTTAATTTTTGAAGCAAGTGCTTCAGGCCACACTTTTTTTTGCCCTCCTAAGTGCTTTTCCTGACACATTTTGAGTTTTCTATTTTGTCGCTAAGTCCTTCCTGGAAAAACAAAGAATAAATATATTTGAAAACATAGTAATTATAGTGTCACTAGGCAGCATCATGAGTACTTGCAGAAAAGGGGAGGACCTCAAATTAAACAGAAATGATTTCACTCAAAATCATTCTTTTCTCCAGTGTGCTTTACATTTTCTCTGTTTTAACACATTCAATAAAAAAGAGGAGAAAGGAAACATTTAGTGTAAAGTCATTTAAAAACAGAATGTGAGATTCTGTTACAAAAAATATAGATTAAACTAACAGCATTTCTATCACTTAGGAGTACATCTCAACATGCAAGTCTTTGCACATTCACCAAACACCATTACATGTTCAGAATCAAGGATTTCAACTACCTTCATAATTTTGAGAAGATGCTAGGGTCAACTACCAAAGAAAAGTGGGAAAGGATTGAACAGATTTTGAAAAGAATGCTATCTTCCCACATTTTCTTGGCGCTATTGACAGTAAACATTAGTGTGTCCTTTCAAAAGTGGATTCATATACTCTACGGTCAAAAAGAATACTTTTCTTCCCTGTGACTGTAGATTCTGATGACTCTTTGTCGATGGATTTCAGTAGGTAGGAAAAGGATTGCGACTCTTCAGTTTTGCAGCACTCAAGACTGTCGAATGAAAATCAGATGGCTCATAAGTTTTTCATGCATTCACTACAGAAGAATTTGTGTTGCATAGAAACTTGTCGAAGGACAAAAAATTTCACTTGAAAAGAGAGTATTTAACTACTGTTTAAGTAGTGCAAGACTTTTTGTGCGATGTGCATTTAACCCTGCAGTGGGCGCGTGGCGTCTGTGAGACTCACACTGCCATATTTTCTCTAATAAAATCTAGACGGAGAGTCGGATGGCCTTGGGACTTCAGATACCTTTCCACAAACCCTTTTCCCCTCCCCTAAACTGATCTCGGATTTCTACCCCTCTTTTTTCACAACACAGACAGTGGTGATTGTGGTTTAACAGAGGATGGAGTCTCGTGGACGCCATGCGCCCACTCCCGTTTATCTTAATCACAGACAAGAAATTGCTACTTTCTATTTACGTTTAGCAATTTCCTGCTTATCCACTTATAGATTGGTCAGAACAATAAATAAATTTAGTTTTCAATTGGTGATAATTAAATATATTCGCTTCTACTGTACTTCATACATTCACTGTACTGTACTTCAATACATTCAACATATAATTATTTTTTTTGAGAAGTCACGTGATGAACGTTTGATCATCAAATTATTACGATGAAGCCTGGCTCCAATACAAGATTTCTTTCAACAGTTAATCACTAACTCTGAAAAGTGTTACCCTATAGGAGAGTATGCTACGATTAATGAAAAACTGGAATCATTTAGAGGGCGATGTTCCTTTCCGCAATTCATTCCATCAAAACCAGCCAAATATGGTATAAAAATATTTGCGCTTTGCGATGCCAGAAATTTTTATACCCAAAACATGGAAGTTTATGTTGGTACCCAACCACCAGGACCTTATGAGGCAAGCTGGGCGCCCAAAGACGTTGTCATTCGACTTAGCCAACAATCCATGGAACTGGCAGAAATACAGTTACGGTTGATAACTGGTTCACAACAAGCTATCTTTTTACAAATGAACATCTAGAAAAAAAATCTGACAATGGTTGGGATTATACGAATAAACAAAAATGAATTACTCCCATCTTTCGTTACAACATATAATTGATCTTTACATTAAAATTTATTTATTAAATATTATTATTGAATGTGAAAAATATATAAACTTTTTGTACATACATAGACTTTGAATTATCATATATTCCAGACACATCCTCCACTATATTAAATCAATATATAAATTAGCAATTGATTAAAAAAATATTAGAAAACCTTCAGAACAAATAAACAACGAAAGGGGAGAAAATTTGTAATGCAAAATAATAAAAAAATGACGTAGAAAGTCAGATTACACTAAAAAATGCCCGTGGTGTCTGGCAGACGCCATGTGCCCTCTCAGGTCACGGCGGTCGGTGCGCCCACTGCAGGGTTAACATAGGATGTACTACATTAAACAATGGTCAACGATCCTAAATTGACAACATGTGCAACCACATTTTGATTTAGACAACTATATGGCTAAAGGATGTAGAGCATCAGTTAAGAGTGTGAGGGACATTGTCCGCCAACTATGTTAGAAACGCTTTCTCGGATGGACTCTCTTCAGAACTGTAGCCACTCTTATATTCCCTTCTCTAAAATCTAGCAGAGGTACCATATAGAACGGCAACAGGGGTTCCAAAGCTTCTAAATTCTTGACAAAAACTATTGTATTCTGCGTAGTAGACTTGCACTATCATTTTTATGGATGAGATCTACAAAATATGTAAACAGCATGGACTGCCATCGAAAAATGGAATTTAAGAACCATCCTTGTACAGAGTTTTTTGTATGCGGACAACATCATCCTAATTACGGATTCCCAAGAAAAAATGCAGGAAGCCCTAATAGAATGGCAGGAGGAGTTACTCTGTAAAGGAATGGTCATAAACACCTCTAAGAGCAAGATCATAGTTCTGCCAGAGTTTGCCTACTTAGGGACTGTAATAAGCTCCTCTGGTAAGATTAACCCAGAGATATCTCACAGGATGACCAAAGCTAACCAAGTCTATTACCAGGTTTGCAATAGCATGATCGGTCACCGAGGAGTAGGTGTAGAAACAAAAAGGCATATATATAAATCAGTCTATCTCCCGACCCTTACATATGGAAGCGAAAGCTGGGTAATGCTTGATAAGCAAACCAGCCACATTACTGCAGCAGAGATGAGGTTTCTGAGGAGAGCAGTAGGTAAGGCAAGAAGGGATTGCATCAGGAACGAACAAATAAGAGAACAATTTGAGGTGACAGAACTAAGGAATACAATCAAATCCCAACAGCTCAAGTAGTTTGGCCATATGTGTCGTATGGATGATGAAAGAGAGCCAAAGAAAGTCCTGGAAGTTCGACTTACTGGACCTACTATAAGAAAAGTCAAGCTAATCTTGTCTATGAATAATTGTTTAACAACTTCAATGATATTTTCATAAATTAATTAAAATGATTACATAATGAATGAGTACTTACTGCCACAGTTCAGTTATTCACTTATTTCATTCAATGAGTCAGCATTAAGAACATCTATGAATATGGCCTGAAGGATATAATACGCACAGAATCTGCAAAATTGTTTTATGTCTCACAAAACGCAATACCAGTAAAATTTTCATCTGTATACTAGTCTATTGCGATATCGAGTGATTGTTTAATCTCTGTGTCTACAGTTTGACATGGATAATGAAATAGTACAGAGGTGCCAGCGAGCAGCACCATTTGATCATTTTTTTTTTTTTTAAAACAGAGCCTAAAATAAATTAAACCAATTATTCATTAAAAGGAGGTGATAAAATTTCTTAAAAATTACTTAGTGGTATGTACTTGAGGTGAAGGGTCACCACCATAAAGTGCTTTGGATATTACTTGGCACATTCTCAGATAAGTCAAATGCAGTATTATGTTCTCCGGCTGAAAGACTGGATGAATGTAATCAATGACGTTACAGATGATTCATGTGTGAACAGAACATACCTCCAATCTTATACTGCACAAATGACATGCTCTCCAGCATAGTTCACTAATTCAATTTTTTGTACTTTCATTCAAAAGTTTATTTGGCATTCTAATTTTATATTACCTAACCATTCCAAACTCAACAGGATAGCCAAATAATAATTGGGGACTTCACATTTGAAGAAGTTAAAGAGTTCATTTATTTAGGGACTCAAGTAAACTCCGACAACAATATGCAGCAGGAAATAAATAGAACATTAATTGCTGCAAATAAGAGTTGTTTTGGACTCCTCAAGCACTTTAGAAGTAGAAACCTCTCATGCAAAGTCCAGCTGTGTAAAACCGTAATAAGACCTATTCTGACTTATGCCTCTGAATGCTGGACAACTTCTAAAATGCAGGAAACCTTACTCCAGAGATTCAAGAGACAGATTCTAAGAAGAATTTTTTGACCAGTTTTCAGAGACAACACTGGGAAGCTGAGAACCAATTCAGAGCTCGCACGGCTATATCAAAATACAAATATTGTAAGATATATTAAAATAGTAGGCTCCGATGGGCAGGGCATGTGGCGAAGATGAATCCAGATGAGGTCCCTAAAAAATTATTAGAGGAAAAAATATTTGCAAAGGGAAGAGTCGGCAGACCAAGACTGAGATGGGTCGATGGAGTGGCAGAGGATGCGTTGTCCATCTTGGGATTGAGGAACTGGAGAGCAGCAGCAAGAAACTGAGATGACTGGCGGTTGATGCTACGGGAGGCCTTGAATCACTATGAGTTGTAGCCCCATTTTGATTGATTGATTGAACCATTGCAAACGTACTACTTTAATAAACTAGACCACATAAGCATCATTGTATTATGGACCATTCTAGTGAAGAAATTAAAAATATTGGTTACTAAAGATGTCCCTAGGTTTCCCTACTTCCAAAGGAAGGGAGGAAAGGCATGATTAGGCGAGTTCAGTGCGGTCTAGAAGTGACACCTATTTTCATTCATTTTGATATGGACCACATTTTTATAGTGGTTCATTCCCTCACTCAAATTTAACAAGGTAATTGAATTATTATAATTTTTTTTTTGCAGTGTAACACATTTATAGACATAATAGGACGGTCTGAACAGGCTCTCAGAGAAGCGTTTACAGCCCTTGAAACAGCTGCAAGACGGCTTGGTCTGGTAGTTAATGAAAGAAAAACCAAGTACATGAGAGTTGGTGGTGGGTAGGATGGTCTGAGCTCTCCATTCGAAGTAGGGTTGTTCAAGTTTGAGAAAGTCAAGAGGTTCATATACCTTGCGTCTGAAGTGAAAACAAGGAATGATATCTCTCAAAGAAAACCAAGCTGAATATATATAAGACTCTTATATGGCCAGTATTGTCATATGGGTCAGAGGCTTGGACTATGACAAGAAGTGTTGAGATGAAGCTGAATGTGTTTGAGCGGGGAGTCCTCAGGAGGATCTACGGCCCAGTAAAGGTGGGTCAAGTCAGGAGAAGAAGCAAAAATAGAGGACTTAGTACTCTCTTTGTCAACCTCCACATTGTCACCTTTATTAAACTTGGCAGGCTGAGATGGGCGGGACATGTATCCAGAATGGGCACCACGGAAATAGCACACAAAGTCATGAGCAGAAATAGCCCACAAAGTCATGAGCGAGGAGCTGCACTTCACTAGACGAGTGGGAAGGCCGAGGATTGGGTGGCTAGGCAGCGTGGCATATGATGCCAGAGCTTTACTTGGCGTTCGGAGCTGGAGAACTGCAGCAGAAGACAGAGTTAAGGCTACGGTTACACTGGATGCGAATTCTGACGAAATTCCACTAGTCTGAATACGTCAGAACATGGTGGTTACACTGTTAGCGAATTCTGAATATCAATCAGTACGTCTCCGCATTCCGGCCACAATGGAAAACGACGATTTATATTTAATGGATAGCCCATTGTTTAAGTTATTATTGATGGAAGGTGGCAAAATTACACAAGTGAATGAACTATTTGCTACAAGGAAGGAAAAAGGAGAGCACCGAATGTTGTTCAAAGATCTGTGTAACAATCCTCAAAAGTTTTTCCAGTACTTCAGGATGACCCCTGAAACCTATAAATATATACTCCAGGGAATTGAAGAGAATATATCGGGAGAAGAAAGACTGGCTATAACACTGAGGTAAGAAAAACTTTATTGTATAATTACATAGTAAATTACAGCTTATTATAAGTGAAAACATTTGAAAAAAATTAGAAAATGGTAATCACAGAAATCGTTAAATTGAACTTTGTTGAACAAGTTATTGAAAGAATATTATTTATTCATGGAAAGCACTTGAAAAGTAAGACGCAAGGTCCTCATGGCGAGAAGTAAATGGTGAGGCTATATTGACCTGACTTGATTCATCCAATAGCCGACTGAGAGAAGAACATGGTGTAGAATCCATTGAAACATGAGCTCTATCTCTATACTCCCCTTGCAGTTCCTCCTCGCAAAACAGTTTGGTTCGTACCCACAATTTTCTTTGTTCTGGTACTTTCCTCAGATATGGCAACAAACTCATGAGGAAATGAAAGTCCGAGTCTTCGTTGTTAGAAGATGAACATTTCTGCTGATATGCTTTCAGTTTTTGTTCTTCGATGAGTTATAATTTGTCTACCGCACTGGACTTTGTTTGTTAGTTTTTATATAGTTATTATTATTGTTATTAGTTATTGATATTAGTTATATAGTTATTGTTATTGTTATTAGTTATACAGTTATTGTTATTTATGGGAACAGTTTTATATCTATTTTATATATTATATTTTATATTGTTATCAATAAGGTTTATATCATCTTTTTAATATTTTAAATTTTATTTTAATTTTATTTTATATTCCGCATGGATTGATCATTTTAATATGTAGATTCTTATATTTTAAAAATAATGACTATTACGGTTTTTTTTTTTGGTATGTCATATTTGGATTGATTGAGTATGCTGTGTGTTTTTTTGCAACCCATTTAAAATGGGCAGCACCACTTAATAAAGTGTTTCTCTCTTTTTCTCTGGAGCCACGAAATGATCCGGCGATGCCTCTTAAGTCGAAGGAAGTTCCCTAGTGTGTATGCTTGGATCACTTTCTTCTAGGCTGCAAGGGGTGGAAACAACATCAGGATCCTCGATGTCTTTGGAATATTCATCAGATATCGGGACATTACCCTCTAATTTTCTTTTTTGGGATTGGTCTTTCAAAAATTCCATATGTTTAAAGTATGGCCAGGTAGATTCTTTGACGGTGGAGCGCCACCTTCTTAGATGGTGGAGCGCCACCTTCACTATCACTTCGTTTTTTTGCAAGTTTACTAAGTTCCTTACCAAACGTGTCCCTTAAACCTCTCCACTTATTTTTTACAGCTTCACCTAGAAAAAAATTAATAAAACTATAACAAAAAAAAAAAAAAAAAGGTACGAGTTAGAAAATTAATATACATAATAGTGTTTATTTTGGTTTATTATTTTCCATAATGAACCATTGTAATCGGCCAAGAAAAAAAAAATTTAACCCCCCCCCTCAAAATTTGACACGTTTTGCGTTTCAAGATACGTAGAATCCAAAAATCGAATAAAAAAAAATTCCGTCCGTCCGCCGTACGCGGCTTTTCTCCGAAACTACTGGGCCGAGTTTGTTGAAATTTGGCACCGAAGTCACATCCCATCTCAGGACGATCCTAGCACTTCGACTATATCATCCGCTATTTTCTTTCAAAATGGCGGCCAATTAGATATTTCATATGCTCATAACTCGGCAGTTTTTGAAGATAGAAGAAAAATGCAAAGTGATTTGGTATCGTTGATTCAAGCCTTGAAAAAAAAATAAATAAATTTTTGGTATGAATTTTTTTTTTTTTTTTTAAAGGCTTGCTTCAAGGAATACACTTACTTAAAAAATAATAAACCATTGTGAAATAATTTTCAGAGTTTTTATATTCATAAAAAAATACATTTTTTTACAGATTTTTATCAACCGAGATTTCATTTCGAGGACTAAGTTTATCCTACAGAGTTTCGCACTGTGCTATAAGAATTATAGTATATGAAACATGCCAAGCCTTATGAGATGTCTTCTACAAGAAACATATGCACCTACCTACTAAAGATGAATGGAAAACGATCACATGTGACTTCAACGAAAAATGGAATTTTCCCAACTGCATTGGGTGCATAGACGGAAAACATGTTCGAATCAAATGTCCTAAAAAAAACCGGGTCGATAGCAGACGCAAATTACAGGTTCATCGCTGTTGAAGTCGGGGCTTATGGAAAGCAAAACGACGAGGGAACATTTTTGGATTCAAATGTTTATCAAGCTATTGGAATCTAACACCTTCAACATGCCAGCTCATGAAAATATCCCGTGTACAGACATTTCAGTTCCCTATGTATTGTTGGGTGATGATGCGTATCCACTGAAAACATACTTACTAAAGCCGTATTCAAGAATGAACCTTACTGTGGAAGAACGTGTTTTCAATTACAGATTGTCACGAGCAAGGCGTTGCATCGAATGTGCCTTTGGGATTCTGACAGCAAAGGATTCTGACAGCAAGGGATTCTGACAGCAATAAATGGATCCAGTAAAAGTTGATATTGTTGTTAAATGCGTATGTCTGTTGCATAACATGATTATTGATAAAGAAGGTCTTAGTTCACTTGAAATCCCGATGGGATCTGTGATCGAAGACAAGGTGTGATCGATGTTAAAAATGCGAATGAAGCCAGAGAAGTTTTTAAAAATTATTTTGTGAGTCCAATAGGTCAAGTTCAATTCCAGTACAACATAATATAATCAGAAAAATAGAAGGAATGTACTACTTTGCGTTTTTCTTCAACTAATAATAGTAATTATTAATAAATTAAATTAATTAATAATTAATGTAAACTCCAAGAAATGTAAACAAAACAATTAAAAAAATATATACTTACTATTCGAGTTTATTTTTTCCGAAATCTTCTTCCACGTTTCATGCGAAATGTTTCTATTGTGGTAATTTTTAGCTATCATATCCCACACACACTTATTATCGGAAACGATTATTTTACGATCGGACAATAACTTTTCAATGTCTATGGTAAAAGTGTACAACCCAAACGCAACAAGAACACAAAAATCAATGAGAATGAGGAAGCAATAAAAAAAGGTAAGTGGACTTTGGTCCAAATCTACAACGTGGCTTTTCGTCAGAACAGATGCGAAAAAACAAACTAGTTTGAATGGTGGAAAAGTTCTGACGTGTTCTGAAAAAGCAGTCGCTTCTAGAGTAACCACTCTCATAGCCACTGCACAGTTTGATTGTTCTGACGGATTCGTCATACCTGCTTTTGTCAGAATTCGCATCCAGTGTAACCAGAAGCTCTTAGAGGAGGACCAGTCTCGGTGACGGGACGTCGCGCCACATATGTATGGTATGTGTGTAATACATTTAACCTAGAGACAGCTATAGATCTGTAATTAGTAATTTTTGATTCTCACTTAATAGATAATTATTAATAGACAAAATCGTTAGAGGCATATTCATATTCATCTGTATGTAAATCGAAAGTGATTGTGTGAATGGTCAGAGCAGAATAAATAACAACATATTAAGTTTATGGAGGGAAAATTCCAACAACAAGAAATGCATAAATTGAAAACATTAATAAAAACTTAAATAACTAAAAAGACGGAAAATCAATTATAATTGAAGAAAATTTAACAACAGATGTGGCAGTTGAGAAAAGGAATATATGAACAAAAAGAAAATTAAACATTCATTAAAGAAAAATGTGAACCATAAAAAAAGAAAATCAAGGTATAGAAAAAGATTAGGAACAAGACAAGAACATTTAGAGCAGGTAAAAGAGTTAAAATTGTTAGAAGGTTAAAAAAGGTAACCGTTGAGCATTGCAATAAGCTGAAAACAAGTATGAATAAGAAGCTTGGCAGAAGTACAAATAATTATAATAATTGCAAAACAAAAAGGAAAAGAAATATATATTGAAGATATTTACAGAGGAGATCCAAAGAAAAAGAAGAAATCATTTAAATTATTAAAAGAAATTAGAAATACCTACGGGGGAAAGTCAAGAAAAAATTATAATATTATATTAAAAAGGCATAACTCCTCATTTGCTTTATTCATTTACTACATGTTTCGGAGCTTGTCATGTTGCTCCATCTTCAGGTTCTACAATCATTATGTTATGTTATTTTACAATTCTTCACTATATAAAACATCCTTTAACATTTTTGGTTTTTATTACCTTACACTGTGATATTCTCACTGGTCATCTCATCTACACTGACACCACTGGGCAATGTTCAATTATTGTTTTGTTTATTTATTGTCAGCTTCTGGCCTATTCATTTAGTTCCTATTTTACCCTTCTACTTCCATTCTATTATTTGTATTGTCACTACTATTTACATTTTTATTACTATTATTTATTAATGATTTCATTCTTTTTATGGACAATTTATATTTTCAGTCTATCTATTAATTTAGCATAGTTTGTACCAATTTATGTGTACCTGTTTTGTAGTTTACTGCCTGGTCTATTGTTTTATTTATATAAATTGCTTCCATTATTTTTCTATTTCTGGTTTTATACTCATGATTTAATATGGTTGTATTTTCAAAGTCAAATTCATGTTTGAATTTGTTTGTGTGTTCACACAGTGCAGTCTTATTATTTTTCTCTTTGTTATTTATTCTTTTGCAGTCATATTTATGTTGGTTCACTCTTTTTATTAAATTCTGTCTGGTTTCACCAATGTAATGCATTTCACAATCTTTGCAGTTTATTTTATAAATCAGATCTTTTTTAGTCCACTTATCTATTGTTTCTTTACTTCTTATTATGTTATTAATTTTATTATTAGCTCCGACAAGCTCCGAAACATGTAGTAAATGAATAAAGCAAATGAGGAGTTATGCCTTTTTAATATAATAACTAGATAATTAATCTCCTTGAATGAAACATATATTATAATATTAAAAAATGCTGATAGAAAATTCTGTTAACAATTTAGGCAATAATATATGAAAAATATACATTTCATTAGAAAGTAATGAGAAATATGTTGATAGAATATTTAGTGCAACTTTAATCAAGCCTTTTTATGTGTAAAAATATTCAAATATTTCTTTGATTTATTGGGTTTACAGTCAAATTGTTAATTATTATTAGATAATTGAAAGGGTTATACTGAATATTAATTTATTCTTTTTCTAGTTTTTCAATTTTATTATTATTGTTAAATCCAAGTTTTGTTGCCTAGAAACAATCTAAAGAATTCATAATTGTAATTGAAATGAAGCTTATTCAAATAGAAATGTCTAAGGGTCAAATTCATAGACTGCACTCAAGTGAAATTTTTTAATCAACTCGGATATAATTCTACTTAACCATCTAAGAAACAAAACTCACTCAACTTTGAGGGATTTCTTGAGTTTAACTCTAGAATTTCTACTTGAGTTTTTTTTAATCATTATTTGGTATTCATAAACCCAACTCAACACTTAGTTGAGTGAAATTTACCACTTAACTTCAAATGGAGATTGTTGTGCCCTCAAGTGAATTTATAAAATCCTAGTCATTGTTTTCTTTGTTCCCATCAAATGCATTTTTTACCACGGTGAGTTAAATATGTCTGACAGTGAAGTAATGCTTTGACTGTGGAGTAGTACACTGTGTAGTAGTGGAGAGGTATCTGGTGGAGGTGGCTACTGCATTGTATAGTAGCCTGACTTAGGGCCGAATTCATAGACTGCACTTAGGGCCGAATTCATAGACTGCACTCAAGTGAAATTTTTCACTCTACTCAGATATGATTCTACTTAACCATTCCAGAAACAAAACTCAACTCAACTTTGAAGTTTCACTCAAGAATTTCCACTTAAGTGTTTTTTTTAGCATTATTTGGTATTCATAAACCTAAATCAACACTTAAGTAAGTGAACTTTACCACTTAACTTCAAGTGGACATTGTTGTGCCCTCAAGTGAATTTATAAACTGATATTTTTTGGTTATTATATTTTTTAGGCTTTAGCTATACGCCATTGGCCAACTTTAAAATAATCTTTATTCAAAATAGATGTTTTTTAAAATCTTAATCAATGAAAATCTAATAATATCGTTCGACAGAATATTTTATACACGGCATTATTATATATTCGGATCGGCCTTAACCTCGCACAATACACAATAAGCCGTATATTTTCTTATAAATGTTACCAAACCATGGTTCTATTAAGACCAGTGGACAGTGAGATTTTTGTATTGGTTTTTTTTGGTTGCCTCTTTGGCAAATATATCGACAAAATCCTTCGTTAGTTTGGGCTTTAAGGCGTAATTTCCTAATCATTGTTTTCTCTGTTCCTATCAAGAGCATTTTTACACAGTGAACATGTCTGACAGTGAATTAAATGACTTTTTTAGAATTTTTAGAATATGAAGAAGAATCTGTAAATGACACTGTACCAAGAAGATATTTAAGAGATCAAGAAAATCCACTAGAGTTTTTCAATGAATGTCAATTCAAAAGGAGGTTCAGATTTAATAAAGAAACAGTTGTTAACAGATTAATACAACTATTTCAGGACAATAATAGTACTGATAAGAGAGGATTGCCTTTGCCGCCGATGTTAAAATTATGCACTGCATTAAGATATTATGCAACTGGATCATTTCAGGTTAGTAATCTATAGGTTAATATCTGTGCTAGTAATTTATTATTATAAAAACAACTTTCATTTAATCACAAGGTTTTGATAGATGATTTTTATGTTTTTTTAACATAATTTTGGACAATAGTCAATTTTTAAGTAATTCTCATTAGTTTGGTTAATTAATAAAATGTCTTGACAACAATATCTTATGAATAATGTATTTTTAGGTGGTGTCAGCAGATTTGAACAGAATTAGCCAGGCATCTGTTTGCCGAATAATCCAGCATACATCTGAGATTCTGGCTAGAAATGTTATGAGATTCATCAAATTTCCAAATAGCATTGCAGCTTTTAATAAAATAAAACAAGACTTTTATACCAAAGCTCAATTCCCTGGAGTTATTGGCCTAGTTGATGGAACACATATCCCAATAAAATCCCCTGGAGGAGTCAGAGCAGAAGTTTTTCGCAACAGAAAAGGTTACTTTTCAGTTAACGTACAAATTATAAGTGGACCAAATGAGGAAATTTTGAACATTGTTGTGAGATGGCCAGGTTTTTTTTTTTTTTTTTTTTAAGGCTCACCCTAAACCAGACAAAATAAGAGACAAGATAAAGAACAATTTTGCCAAGAGAGCTGTTTCAATTTTTCTAGTAGTACCTAAAGTTTTGGTCACTGCTTTTGCAAAAATAAATATTTGTAGTAAGAAAATAATTTTTTTTTTATTTTTTGGGTCCCAAGAAATCAGATGTATTGTATTACAATCTATAGCAATGAAAAATATAGGTGCCACAGGGCTTTACTACTGTAATTGGCTATGAAAAATAATTTATGCTTACTGCATTTACAGGGGGTTGGTATCTCCTTTGCTTGTTCCTTTTGCACTGGAATATCTGCTTCTGTAAAAATAAATATTCATTGTAACAAAAAAAAAACAAAAAAAAAAAAAAAAAACGTTTTTTATAAACCTAATTATTGAATTACAATATATATCAATGAAAAATGTAGGTTCCATAGGGATTTACTACTGTAATTGGCTATGAAAAATAATTTATGCTTACTGCATTTATAGGGGGTTGGTATCTCCTTTGCTTGTTCCTTTTGCACTGGAATATCTGCTTCTGTAAAAATAAATATTCATTGTAACAAAAAAAAAAAAAAAACGTTTTTATAAACCTAATTATTGAATTACAATATATAGCAATGAAAAATGTAGGTTCCATAGGGATTTACTACTGTAATTGGCTATGAAAAATATTACATATGCTTACCAAATTCATGAGTGGTTGGGATTCTCTTTGCTTCTTGATTTTCTGGTTTTGACTCTGCTTCTGTAAAATAAAACATTCGTTGTAACAAAAATATACATGTTTACTTTGTGTCAAAAGAAATTTATTGAATTACTATTTAGAGTAACAAAAAAGTGGGCACTTGTCCGATTAATTCAAGTAGAATTGTGTTCTATAGCAGAAATAAATTCTAATTTGGGCAAGTGACTTGAGTAGCAATTATTTAAGTACATCTATAAGAAATATGCTTTTAATAATTCACCTGGAACTGGAATTAAAACTCCCTCAGTGTTGATGTTGTACATCCCTATTACCGCAGATTCATTGTCTATAACATCTTTAATTTCTATGTCCACCCCTCCCATGGCCTCCAGTTCTGGATCCTGTTCATAAGAGGAAGGTATGAAAGGACCACCTCCTGTCCTTATCAGTTTCCTCCTCTCTTCAGCCAATTCCCCCTTTTGGCGGAATTTTATGTTTTCCCACAACTTTTTAAGTTGGCTTACAGTTCTCTATAAATTTAACACAGAAATTAGAGCCTAACATACTGTAATTTGGCTTGAACACCAGCCTAGTTGAGAACTATGTAAATCAGTATATAAGGAATATTAATCAGCAATATTATCTCCCATTCTAAGTAATAGCTAATTTTCATGTATTGTCCAACTATGTTAGAGCTTAAAAATGTGGTAAAGACCATGAAACGTAGCCCAAATAAAGAATTATATCATAATTGTTTAAATAAAACTAAAATGGGAGACAATATTGCTGATTGATATTCCTTACATCTCCTTAAGTAATATAAAATATAATATGTAAATCAGTTTTATTGATCTTGTTTAATATCATTTATGCTAATTAATTTATATAACACTTTTGTTAAATAAAGAATAGTGTACTTACTGGAACGTTTCTTCCTTGGGCATTAAAATTCCTAGCTAGCAACTTCTTCCCAAGCTTGAGATTTCTCCGCATTCGACACTTTGTCTGTCCGTTTGGACGCCATAAGCATTTTTGATGCTAGGACGCATTCCTTTAAAATCAATTTCTCCTCCTCACTAAATGTTATTCTCTTCCTCCTTTCTTCCATTACAATAGGTAGCTCTAACAATAACAACTCAGAATGGCTTGGAAACCGACACGGAACCTTACACTAATAGCATTAATGCGCATGCGCTAGTAGTGCTTATCAGTCCGATTATTTACTCACTTAAGTGGCCGTCTATGAATACCATTTTTAAAATTTATTTCCTCAAGTGTAAAATCCTACTTGAGTGAGTATTACTTATCCCTCATTTTAAGTGCAGTCTATGAATTCGACCCTTAGAGTGAGAAATAAGTAATACTCACTTAAGTAGGATTTTACACTTGAGGAAAAAAAATTTAAAAACGGTATTCATAGACGACCACTTAAGTGAGTAAATAATCGGACTGATAAGCACTAGTAGCGCATGCGCATTAATGCTATTAGTGTAAGGTTCCGTGTCGGTTTCCAAGCCATTCTGAGTTGTTGTCATTGTCAGAGCTACCTATTATAATGGAAGAAAGGAGGAAGAAAATAACATTTAGTGAGGAGGAGAAATCGCTTTTAAAGGAATGCGTCCTAGCATCAAAAACGCTTATGGCGTCCAAACGGACAGACAAGGTATCGAATGCGGAGAAATCCCAAGCTTGGGAAGAAGTTGCTAGGAATTTTAATGCCCAAGGAAGAAACGTTCCAGTAAGTACACTATTCTTTATTTTACAAAAGTGTAAAAAATTAATTAGCATAAATGATATTAAACAAGATCAATAAAACTGATTTACATATTGTATTTTATATTACTTTAGGAGATATAAGGAATATCAATCAGAAATATTGTCTCCCATTTTAATTTTATTTAAACGATTATGATATAATTCTTTATTTGGGCTATGTTTCATGGTCTTTACCACATTTTTAAGCTCTAACATAGTTAGATAATACATGAAAATTAGTTATTACTTAGAATGGGAGATAATATTGCTGATTAATATTCCTTATATACTGATTTACTTAGTTCTCAACTAGACTGGTGTTCAAGCCAAATTACAGTGTGTTAGGCTGTAATTTCTGTGTTATATTTATAGAGAACTGTAAACCAACTTAAGAAGCTGTGGGAGAATATAAAATTCCGCCAAAAGGCGGAGTTGGCTTAAGAGAGAAGGAAACTGATAAGGACAGGAGGTGGTCCTTTCACACCTTCCTCTTATGAAGAGGATCCAGAACTGGAGGCTATGGGAGGGGTGGATATCGAAATAAAAGATGCGTTGGACAATGAATCTGTGGTAATAGGGAGGTATAATATGATCTCTGAAGGAGTTTTAATTCCAGTTCCAGGTGAATTATTTAAAGCATATTTCTTATAGATTCTATTCTTATAGATTATAGATGTACTTAACTATTTTCTACTCAAATCATTTGTCCAAATTAGAATTTATTTCTGCTATAGAACACAATTCTACTTGAATTAATCGGACAAGTGCCCACTTTTTTGTTACTCAAAATAGTAATTCAATAAATTTCTTTTGACACAAAGTAAACATGTATATTTTTGTTACAACGAATGTTTTATTTTACAGAAGCAGAGTCAAAAACAGAGGAGATAGTGCAAAATCAAGAAGCAAAGGAGATCCCAACCCCTCATGAATTTGGTAAGCATATGTATTATTTTTCATTGCCAATTACAGTAGTAAATCCCTATGGAACCTACATTTTTCATTGCTATGTATTGTAATTCAATAATTAGGTTTATAAAAACGTTTTTTTTTTTTTTTTTTTGTTACAATGAATATTTATTTTTACAGAAGCAGATATTCCAGTGCAAAAGGAACAAGCAAAGGAGATACCAACCCCCTATAAATGCAGTAAGCATAAATTATTTTTCATAGCCAATTACAGTAGTAAAGCCCTGTGGCACCTATATTTTTCATTGCTATAGATTGTAATACAATAATCTGATTTCTTGGGACCCAAAAAAAAAAGTGTATTATTTTCTTACTACAAATATTTATTTTTGCAAAAGCAGTGTCAAAAACCTTAGGTACTACTAGAAAAATTGAAACAGCTCTCTTGGCAAAATTCTTTTTAAAAAGTGGTTTTTATCTTGTCTCTTATTTTGTCTGGTTTAAGGGGAGCTTTAAAAAAAAAATGAATTTTGTCAAGTTAACCTTTACAGTTACTTCTTTCAATAACGAATACCTTTTTTTCCAGAAGCAAGACAAGAATTTGTCAAAAAAGAGGGTGAGCTGAGAGTGCTTAGAGCAAGGAAGCAAATCCAGAATGACGACGAGCTTCATGCACTCCGAGTTAAAGAGGCCCACATAAAATTAGACTTATTGGAACGAGATTTGAGCTTGAAAAAGGTGTTAGAAGAAGAGCTGAGTTTGAAAAAGGAGGTAGCGAAGAAGGAGCTGAAGGTCTTAGAACTAAAAGAGGAATTATTACTGAAAGATTTGAATAAATAATATAATATAATGATGTATTTTTCTTGAAGTTCCTGTTAATGGTAAGGCTGGTACTTCATTAATTCTGTTCCCTTCCTTATTATCCAAATCATCCCAAGTATCACTGGCATTGATCCCAATGTTATAGAGTACTGCACATGCAGTTATTGTACGAGTGACATTTTTCAGTTTTTACTGCATTTCATTGTACAGACAAGGAAACCTTCGCTTCCATCTGCCAATTGTTCTTTCCACCTGGCTTCTAGTCACTTTATGGGACTTATTATAATTAAGTTCAGCCTGCGATCTTGGATTGCTCACAGGGGTGTAAATATATAACCTCTGTGGATATCCACTATCACCAAGCAAATGTCCCGGTAGCTGACCATCCTCTAAATGAACCCGTACAGAACAGTTGTCAAAGATTCGAGCATCATGAGCCGATCCAGGCCATCTCACAACAATGTTCAAAATTTCCTCATTTGGTCCACTTATAATTTGTACGTTAACTGAAAAGTAACCTTTTCTGTTGCGAAAAACTTCTGCGCTGTCGCCTCCAGGGGATTTTATTGGGATATGTGTTCCATCGACTAGGCCAATAACTCCAGGGAATTGAGCTTTGGTATAAAAGTCTTGTTTTATTTTATTAAAAGCTGCAGTGCTATTTGGAAATTTGATGAATCTCATAACATTTCTAGCCAGAATCTCAGATGTATGCTGGATTATTCGGCAAACAGATGCCTGGCTAATTCTGTTCAAATCTGCTGACACCACCTAAAAATACATTATTCATAAGATATTGTTGTCAAGACATTTTATTAATTAACCAAACTAATGAGAATTACTTAAAAATTGACTATTGTCCAAAATTATGTTAAAAATCATCTATCAAAACCTTGTGATTAAATGAAAGTTGTTTTTATAATAATAAATTACTAGCACAGATATTAACCTATAGATTACTAACCTGAAATGATCCAGTTGCATAATATCTTAATGCAGTGCATAATTTTAACATTGCCGGCAAAGGCAATCCTCTCATATCAGTACTATTATTGTCCTGAAACAGTGGTATTAATCTGTTAACAACTGTTTCTTTATTAAATCTGAATCTCCTTTTGAATTGAGATTCACTGAAAAACTCTAGTGGATTTTCTTGATCTCTTAAATATCTTCTTGGGAAAGTGTCATTTCTAGATTCTTCTTCATATTCTAAAAAGTCATTTAATTCACTGTCAGACATGCTCACTGTGCAAAAAATGATCTTGATAGGAACAGAGAAAACAATGATTAAGATATTACGCCTTGAAGCACAAACTAACAAAGATTTTTTCGATAGCTTCGCCAAAGAATTAACAAAAAAACCAATACAAAAATCTCACTGCCCACTGGTTTGGTAACATTCATAAGAAAAGATACGGCTTATTGTGAATTGTGTGAGGTTAAGGCCGATCCGAACATATAATAATGCCGTGATAAAATATTCTGCCGAACGATATTATTAGATTTTCATTGATTAAGATTTTAAAAAACATCTATTTTGAATAAATATTATTTTAAAGTTGGCCAATGGCGTCTAGCTAAAGCCTAAAAAATATAATAACCAAAAAATATCATTTTATAAATTCACTTGAGGGCACAACAATGTTCACTTAAGTTAAGTTAAAGTTAAGTGGTAAATTTCACTTACTTAAGCGTTGAGTTAGGTTTATGAATACCAAATAATGATAAAAAAAGCACTCAAGTGGAAATTCATGAGTGAAACTTCAAAGTTGAGATGAGTTTTGTTTCTGGAATGGTTAAGTAGAATCATATCTGAGTTGAGTGAAAAATTTCACTTGAGTGCAGTCTATGAATTCGGCCCTTATTCTACTTAAAGCCTTGGGAGGTCTCTTGCTTTTCAGTGTTCACATTGATACTCTGCCCCACTAATTTCAAGTGTTAAGTGATTTAAAAAACTGCCTTTTGGTTTTAATTTTTTCTTTCTTTTTTTATTATTATTGCGATTTGACTATTCAGTGAAGTTAATACTACAAATGAAGTTTTATATATATATATTTAATAGTGTTATTTACGTAGTTTTTAGGAATGTATAGTAGGTTAAGTTTTATATTTTTAGTGCTATAACGTTGTTAATAGAGGGAAATAATTTTAATACAATTTATTAAATAAAAATATATTTATAAAATGTTTACTAATTCTTTTCTATTCCGTATTAAAAATAGTTTGATATCATTCAATTGAATGATATAAAAACTCATTTCCATTTTATTTAAATTTACTTTCAATAAATATATGTTTTTATAAAGATATGTTTCTGTATAATATAGAGTAATATTATTGGTATATATGAGGCTATGAGAGCAAAAGTGGCCTAACCCACAAAATATAAAAAAATCTGATTTAGTAATTTTTGGCAACTATAACGCCATCAACAAGGTGTTAATGTGTTTGAAAAATTGGTTCACATGGTGGTGCAATGTGAACCAATTTTTCAAACACATTAACACCACCAGATGGCGTTATAGTTGCAAAAAATTACTAAATTAGATTTTTTTATATTTTGTGGGTTAGGCCACTTTTGCTCTCATAGCCTCATATAGAGTAATACCATTGATTATTATATACATAAGACATAAGATATTATAACATTATATATACATAAGAGATATTTTGAACTTGACTTACAAAAAGAAAATATTTTAAAATAATTGTTTAAAACTAATCTTTTTTTTTTTTTTTTAAACCAAAAATAATATCCTTTAATCTTTGAAAATTATTTTAAGGAGGATGAAATTATATGAAGAGCATTTTATAAAAAGTGCGCAATTTGTAGTAGACTTGTAATGCGGGTTGCATACCCCATTGTATCCGGTGTGGTGGATTACTACATAGTGTAGTAGCAGTAACTTTGTAGGCATTTTTTTTTTCAGTAATTTAGTTTTAATGCCGTTATTAGCATGTTTCAAAACAAGGTAAACGTTTTAAAATTAAATTAAAGGAAAAAAAAAATTGTCTGTCACAGGCGATATTTATATTTTTTAATGCCTGCAGTTAAAAGTGTTAATTTAATTGATTTTGAATCTTTGTCAACTGTTCATTTAGAGGATGGTCAGTTACCGGGACATTTGCTTGGTGGATATCCACAGAGTCAATATTCAATATTTACATCCCTGTGAACAATCCAAGATCACAGGCTGAACTAAATTAAACGAATATCTATCACAAACAGTAAGAGCCATAGAAACATAAAATAAAATAATAAATTATAACAAGTCACATAAAGTGACAAAAGGCCAGATTGAAAGAACAATTGAAAGATGAAAGCGGAGGTTTCCTTGTCTGTGCAATGAGATGCAGTTAAAACTGAAAAATGTTACTCGCACAATAACTGCATGTGCTGTGCTTTACAACATTGGGATCAATGACAATGATAACTGGGATGATTTGGAAACCGACGATGGGCACAGAATTAATGAAATACCAGCCTTACCATTAATAGTGATTTCAAGAGGAACAATAAGGAATGTTTTCATCGAAAGACACTTTAATTGAAAAAAAATATATATATTTTTTTCATAAATAAACATTGTAACATAATAAAAATAAAACAATAATAAAATACAAATTACTTAATTTATGTGGTAATATGATTTGTTGTCACTAGGGTGTTTCATAAATACAGCTCTTAATAATTATATAAATGTCTGCCACAATCCATTTTTCTATTTCCCATTTAAATAACACAGGAAAATATTTTTTTTATTTACTAATTTTTGAAGCTTGAAAACAGTTTATCGCAGGAAAATTTTGAATCGTGTGCCTGAACAGAAATTGAACAATCTACAAAAAAGATCTCTTGCAAAGAATTAAATTTTTCTGTTATAGTTGTCATATAACAGATTGAAATAAGAAGCCATAATATACACCATCTAGGATTTAAGTTTCACTGTTTATTACATAGCTACATGTTTCAAGCCACTAGCTCATCTTCAGGCTGTACATAAAGTATCAGAATAAAAATGTATTGCAGAGAATTAGAATATTTACATGTAAGAAAGAGGGAAAATGATAAGGACAGAAGGTGGTCCTTTCACATCCTCCTCTTACGAAGAGGATCTGGGGCTGGAGGCTATAGGAGGGGTGAACATAGAAATGAAAGATGTTTTGGACAATTAATCTGTGGTGATAGGGAGCTACAGTATCACTGCTGAGGGAGAGTTAATATTCAAATTCCACCTTATACATTTTTCTTCTGATATATATGTACAACCTGAAAATAACCTAGAAGCTGGAAACATGTAGCTATGAATTGTTTATTTCGTTTAACGTCACTTTATGCTGCTATGGCTAATCAGACAATGCTACGGTGGGAGTCCTAAATTTTGCCTATCCAGGTATAATTAGGATAGGGATCTTTACGAGTACCTGACATCGCACAGGCTCGGGACCCCCATTTTACATCCCTTCCGAAGGACGGCATAGCTAAGGATTTTTTACTCCCTTTAAAAAATCCTAAGGTCATCTGCCCACAGGTGACCCCCATGTAGCTATGTAATTAACAGTGAAAACTGTTTCACCATCATAGATGGTGTGTTAGGCTTCTCTTTTCAAGCTATTCTATTACTTATTTATATCTTTTATCTAAAAATTCTTCTTTAGAGGACAACACCTTCAGCTCCTCCATCAATACCTCCTTTCTCAACCTTATTGCGTCCAGCTCTTTTTCTAATGAGTTGCATTTTAGGCTGGCCTCTTTGACTCGGAGCGCATGAAGCTCCTTGTCTCTCTGAATTTGGTTCATTGCTCTCAAGACTCTCAGCTCTCCTTCTTTTTTGATAAATTCTTTTATCTGTTTTGCTTCTGGAAAAAAAAAGGTATTCATAATTAAAAGAAGTAACAGTACAAGATTGACTTTAAAAAAATTAATTTTTTTTTTTTTTAAAAGCTGCTAATAAACCATACAAAAAAAGAAACAAGATAAATACCACTTTTTAAAAAGAATTTTGCTTTGGGAGCTGTTTAAATCTTTTTGGTAGTATCTAATGTTTTTGACAATGCTTTTGTAAAAATAAATGTTTGTTGCAACAAAATAATACTGTAGTGTGAAAAATAGATGCAACAGTTAGTAGTAAGAAACAATAGTAATTTAAACCTACTCTTAATGGCCCAAGGAATTAGTTTAAATAAAACATTAACTTGTCAAGTTAAAGATATTAATTTATAATATACCTTATTGCCTCAAATATCCCCTTTATGGTGAGAAATTCTGTTCATTACCTTCTTTTTAACATACCCAATTATGAATTTCATGATATACTTCATTATCAGCCCTAAAATAAAAATCTCAAAAAACAAAAAGAATAAGCAACCAGAAATAAACTGATCATGATAACTAATTTATTTTTAACATTTGACCCAGCCACTTTCCTTAACTATTCCTTAAACTGAATAAGAACCTTCCTAGGATTAATAATCATTCCTTACACTTTCTGAACAATACCTAACGAATAAGAATTATATCTAATTCTATTATCTATAAATTACATTTTGAATTTAAATTATTATAAGGAAGTAAATCTAATGGAATATCCTTAATAATAATTTCCCTTTTTACATTTATTTTATTAAACAATTTTATAGGATTAATACCTTATATCTTCAGCAGCTCAAGTCACCTAGCCTTTTCCCAAACACAAGCATTACCCTTATGATTAAGAATAATAATTTATGGATGAGTGCAAAATACTAATTTAATATTTGCCCGATATTCCTCTAATCCCTGTTGAACAGATCCGCTACCTGGGACTCCATTTGGACAAACGTCTCACTTGGAATCCACATACAAGACTAAAACGACAAGTGCGGCCCGTGGTAGACTACTCCAACATTTACTAGACAAACGATCAAAGCTTCCAATAAATTACAAGAGACTAATTTACATGACAGTTATTAGACCTATAATATGGACATACAGAGTTGAGCTTTGGGGCTCCACTAAACCATCCAATTCTTCTCGAATCCAATCCTTACAATCCAAAATCCTTCGAAAAATAAATCTTAATGCTCAATGCTCCTTACTTTGTCACGAATAAACTTATCCATAAAGACCTCAATGTTCCATATGTTGCTGATTTAGCCCAAACCAGGAATCCTTTCATATTAAACTGCACTCCCACGCGAATCCATTAGTCTCTCAACTTGCTTCTCATTCGATACCTAAACCCACCGCAAAAGAAGATGGCAAGAGACCTTCTAGTTTAGGACATTTTTTTTTGAAGTGCTACTAGTGAGTAGTTCTTCACAAGTGATTTACATGTCATTATAATCATTTCTTCAAATTTACTTGATGTATATTAATGTACAGTTGTAAATATCAATAAATAGTTAAAAAAAAAAAATATTTGCCCACTTAGTACCAAGTGGTACACCAGCTATACTAATACCATTTATAGTATTAATTGAAACAATCAGATACTTATTAACATTAATTATTATTATTCGAATAATACTAATGATATTTGAAGCAGCAGTAGCCATTATCCAAACATATGTATTCTCTGTATTAACAACACTATACTCTAGAGAAGTAATAAACTATGAAAATACACAAAAATAACCCCGATCAATTAGTACATTATAGACTCTGACCCTTAACTGGTTCAATCGGAGCCATAACCCTTACATCAGGTAAAGTTCTATGATTTCATAAAAATGAATAGTTATTTAAACCTACTTTTTACCTGTGTTTACTTTTAATTTAACTGTGTATGTAGCCGTTGGCTCGCAATGTCCCATCGAGAATAGTTAAGGGACCTATACCTTTACTAGAAATACAACATCAGACCATAACACCCACTAGAAACTTTACTGTCGATTTTAAATATTAAGTTGCTCGGGGCCTCACCTTTTCTTCTACTCACATACTGAATTCCATCTGTGCCATGGATATTTAATTTCGATTCATCAGAAAATATGATAGAGTTCCAGTCTTCTTATGTCCAGTTTTGATGTTTTCGAGCCTGCCGCATTTTTTTTGTTTAAAGTGATTTTTTCTGTGGCCGGCGTGCATTCAATCCAATTCTTATTCTTATGAAATTGGTTTAGTGGAGCCCCATCTCTTCACTTAAAGCGAGAATTATTGCTTTTATTTTCACTGCTTAGTTCACTGTAAGTCGACTCATTTCATTTATTTTTAAACTCAACTTTGGATTACCATTAGTATAAAATGCCTGCCTCTAAAATAATAGATAAGAGTTAAAAGTGCAATCCGACAAGATCTAATGAGTAAATAAACAGTATAATGTCATTTAAATGAACATTATTTGAATTTAAAAAAATGTTGCGTTTATTTTTCACACTACAGTACATGTTTACTTTGGGTCCCATGAAATCAAATAATTGAATTACAATATATAGTAATGAAAAATGTAAGTGCCATAGATCTTTATTAGTGTAATTGGTTATGAAAAATAATTTATGCTCACTGAATTCATAAGGGATTGGGATCTCCTTTGGTTCTTGTTTTTATCAATCTTGTTTAATATAATTTATGTTAATTAATTAATTTATATTACACTTTTGTTAAATAAAGAATAGTGTACTTACTGGAATGTTTTTTCCTTGGGAATTAAAGTTCCTAGCAACTTCCTCCCAAGCTTTGGATTTCTGGACACTTTGTCTGTCCGTTTGGAAGCCATTAAAGTTTTTGAAGCAAATACACATTCTTTTAGAAGTATCCTCTCCTCCTTAGTAAAAGGAATTTTCTTTCTCCTTTTTTTCTATTTTGATAATTTAATATAATTACCGATTTGTTTACATGTCCTTACTATGTCAACAACTGAGTTTGGCTTAGAAAACCGACACGAAACCTTCTGATAATAGCAGCAGTGCGCTTGTGCCACTTGTACTTTTTACTCCAATTCTTACTCACGTAAGTGGCCGTTTATGAATGCCTTTTTTTTTGTTTTTTATTTTTCATTTTTACCTCAAGTGTAAAATTTCACTTATAAATCACATCCAATACTTAATAGTTGACATGACGACTCATACTCGAATGTTATTAAATAAATATAACTTACCTTCATCTGGGACAAGCATCTCCTTTTCTTCTTTCACATGAATAACATCACCTGTTAACAGGAAATTATATTTTAAACAAGACTGGGACAATGGTTATAACTTAGGATATGCACTCCCCTATTTCTCCTAGCCAACTAAAACATCTAATATCATCCAAATGTTTGTTTTGAGGCGTTTGAAATCAATTTGAGTTATTTTTATTTTAGATAAATAAATATTTTGAACTGCAATTGCATATCATTTGAATTTTTTTATGTTTCTGAGCAGAAAAAAATATATAATAAAAACCAAAAAATATCTATACTCCTCCTATTCTTTTTTTCCTGCCTAATGAATGAGTTAGTGTTTGCTCAGATGCTGATTCTTCTCTTGGCGCCAACTATAGATTACATTCGCTCCTGTTGGAATTGCTTAATCGGACGAATTTCTCATTCTAGCTCGCTCATATCTATACTGTTATATAAAAGGACTAGCTATTTTTCGTTTGTGATCACTAACCACAAAAACTACTGAACCAATCTGTACCAAATTTTAACGACACAATCTTCATAGTTCAAGAAAGGTTTAGCTATATTAAAATTAATATAGTTTCAATTGAATTGTTATTAAAAAGCAATAAATATGTGATGCACAGTGAAGTTTTAAAATCAACTGATAGGTGGCAAGCTCCATTACAGCACAAAGTTAGAGTGTTATATAGAGTTAGGGTGCTTACAGACTGGAGCTGCGATAAGAACAAAGAAGGAGAGCAAAGATAAGAGCGAAGAGAGCTGAGAGTTGGCATTTGAACGTCTTGCAGTTACTTTAAGGTAAGTACAAATTTTTAATACAGGTTCGTACCCTAAAAGTTTTATTAATGAAGGTTTAATATTAATAACGTAATTATTTACTAAAAATTAACTTCAACGTTAAAGCAGACAAGGTAGATTTATACAGGAATATTTACATATATATATTTTTTTTTTCAAAGTAATATCGCAAACAAGTTTGCCTTTTTATTTATTTAAAATCCAATTACAAATAAAAATAAAACAAAAATAAAATAATACAATAAAATACAGGAATATATAAAACACGAAAATGCATAACATAATTAAGGAGGGGAAGATATAAATGGTTTTTCGCCAGAATAATTGCTGAAATACGATGCAACAGAAGAAGGATTTGATAATTCATGATCCGGATTATGTGGACGAGAAAATTGTTTATTTGAAGTGCGTGCAACATGAGCATAATGGATTGGCTGCATTTCACAGTTACCGCGAGCATTGGTTGGTCTCTTCGTGATAAAGTCGTACACAAGTTGCTGAATTTTAATTCTCAGTAGTAGCTTATCAGCCTGAGGAAGGGGTTTGACATGTGGAAGTAGACTTTCGAAAAAAGCCATGTCCTCATCAGTTTTTTTTGAACTTTTACTTCTTAATTGAAACAATTACAGTTTTCTTTGTTCAAGTTCGATTAATGCACGCCCAACTTCATCACTTGGTCTTTTATGTTTTCTTTGGGATGAACCTGGTGTTTCACTGCGATCAGATGGACAATGTTCAGCACCTACTTCTTCACAATTGGAGACAGTAGGATATTCGGTAGGCTCTGTGTCCAATGAATCGGTAAGAACTTCAGGTTCGGGCAAATTCCCACCAGCTGTGCGAACAGCTGGTGGTCTTGCAGGAAAAGCAGGTTGTCAAAATGTTTTCACGGCGATTTCCAGTCTGCTTATGACCCACCACCGTCACCAGAACGTGGCACTGGCTTCTTCTGAAATTCTTGACGAAACTTGTCACGCACGGCCTTCCATTTACCTCTCACTGCCTGTCCTGAAATGATAAACAAAATTATTTAATATTATATAAAGTAACGAAAACTGAGATTTAATTCAATTGAAATCAAACTATTAATTTTTTCATATTTGTGTAATACCTACCTAAAATAGTTAAATAGTTTAATATAGTTAAAAAAATCGAATTAATATTTTTTTTTAATTTAAGTTCAATTTGTTTCAGGTATCTTGCTACTGGAGCGTCTTTCAAAAGTCTTGCTTTTACCTTTCGTATGGGCACAAGCACTGTCTCAAAGATCGTAGACGAAACTGCGGGAGCTATTTGGGACGTACTTCAACCTATTCACATACAAGTACCAACCGAAACGATGTTCAAGGACATTTCTCAACAATTCTTCGATAAATGGAATTTTCCCCCTCTGCCTCGGTGCCATAGATGGCAAACACATCCGTGTCAAATGCCCACCAAATTTAGGGACTATGTTTTATAATTATAAACACTTTTTTTCCATAGTTTTGCAAGCTGTGGCCGATGCAAATTGTAAATTCATTGCTATTGAAGGTGGTGGGTACGGAAAACAAAGCGATGGAGGGACATTTCGCAATTCTTCCCTTTTCCACTTGATGGAATCAGGGCGTTTAAATATCCCTTGTGATAACGTCCTACCTACAACAAGCATTGTAGCCCCGTACGTTTTTCTAGGAGACGACGCCTATCCACTTCTGAGAAAGCTGTTGAAACCTTACAAACCTCCCGGAGGAGGTTGTTTGACGTCAGAAGAAGAATATTTCAACATGCAGCTTTCTCGTGCGAGGCGAGTTGTTGAGTGTGCATTTGGTATTATGACTACCAAATTTCGTATTTTGTTGAAACCTATTGAAACTTCTTTGGATTTGGCAGACAAAATCGTTAAATGCGTCTGTGTCTTGCATAACATGATAATTGACTTGGAAGGTAGCAACAGCACACAGATTGATGAAGTCCCATATTTATCAAAATTCATAATAAGATATACTTGTTTTCAATTAAATTGTTATTAAAAAATCTATAATGTTTGGTACAACATGTGAATCCCAGGGAAGTTTAAAAATCGACAGATATGTGGCTAGCATCATTTTGCAACAGAAATAACAACGCTAACATCTATTGATCACGTCTATATAACATTTTAACTACATCAATATAGTTTTAGGTATATACAGGGTGTCCCGAATTTAAATGACAAAACTTCAGGAACTTATAGGGGACCAAAAAACTAAGACAAAAAGTCCTTTAGAGATTTGCTCGTTTTTGCTTAGCTTTAGAGAAAATCGCAAAAAAACAAATAAAACAAGTTTTCATTTTTATACTTATTTATTTACATTTATATTTATGTTATGTTCTTTTTGATGTAAATATTGCTCAAAATGTTGTCCTCTTGCACCAATGCAAGATCTAGCACTCACTTGATGATAAATTGCAGCTGAACATTGTTCTGATGATATTTGGTACACATCTAGCTTAATTGCTCTCTTGAGTTGATAAAAAAAATCCATGGGTGTCATATCAGGTCATCTGGGTGGCCAAGGTACTTACTACTCCTCCAGGTCCAATCCATCGTTGTGGATAATTTATATCCAGTCAAGCTCGAGCAACTCTGCTATAATGAGCTGGACATCCATCGAGTTGGAACCACATTTCAATCCGCTGCTGTAAGGGAATGTCATGTAAATAATTAGAAAAGTCTTCTCCAAAAAATGTGTAAATGTGATACCATTCAATCTTCCAGGCACAAAATATGGTCCCACCAGTAATCCGTTCCAAATTCCAAGCCAAACGTTAATAGCGAATTCATGCTGAAACCTATTCTCTCTAATAGCTCTGGGATTTTCAAGAGCCCATACATGATAATTTCTTTGATTAACAATTCCTCCTCTTGTAAAGGTAGCTTCATCGGTCCATATAATTTTTAATGGAAATAAATTATCATCGCGAAATTTCGTCAAGAAACCAGTTACTAAAATTCAATCTCTTGACATGATATTGAGGTAATAAATTCTGAACTTTTTGAAGATGGTATGGGTAGCGATTATCACCTTTCAAAGTTCGCCATATTGCTTGCCGCGATATTGCTAATGCAGCAGATGCTCTTCGGATGCTAGTCTTAGGATTGTTATCGAAGTGGCATTGGACACGATTTCTTCTCCGATAATCTGCTCTTATTGCTGCCTGGAATTGTTCGCCTTCATTACGTATTAAGAATGACCCAGTCTTTCGTAGTTTATTAAAAGTTAATGAAAAGACTCGTCGATTAGGCACTCTTCTTTTTGGAAATCGGCGCGCATACTCCCGCACCGCTTCTAAAGCATTGTCATTATAGAAACCATACACAAAAATCATGTCAGCGTATTCAGCATTAGAATATGTATGCGGCATTGTGGCTGATGCTATTCACACAAAAATATCTGAGTAACTGACTGAAGACTGATTTAGGAATTATAATCCTAGAAGGAAGCCAAAATGTAAACAAATAAAAGAATGTAAAGGATAACATCAAGTGATTACATATCTCACTGCCTAGCCTGATGAACTTTGAAAGGTGATAATCGCTAGCTGTAACATTTTTGTTTTGTTTCTTTTTTTGCGATTTTCTCTAAAACTAAGCAAAAACGAGCAAATCTCTAAAGGACTTTTTGTCTTAGTTTTTCAGTCCCCTATAAGTTCCTGAAGTTTCGCCATTTAAATTCAGGACATCCTGTATAGTTACAGTAGCAAAGTTTACTAGAGTAACTTAAATGTACAGTGATAAGAGTCGGAAACTTTTATGGTTATAAATTAAAATCAAATCAGATGAAATCGATAAAATGATTGCCTAATCGAAATATTCAATCCTTGCTTTTTTATATAGTGTGAAAAAATAGGATTCATGGGCCCTTAGTTGTAAGCACTGATAATGTTGTCCATCTGGATTATCAACTCATATATTAGAAATTAAAGATTGGATGTCCAATAATGCTTTTACTAGATGTACAACCACCTAATCAGTGAAATAGTAGTAGATAAAAGGTTACAGTTTTGCGTGAAAATATCATTGTAAAAATAATTTTTAATCGCATACTTCCAAACAAGATTTTTATCGATAAAAAATTAAATCTCAATCAATTACAAATATCGAAGTTCTTTACTTATGAGAGCGGGCGAAGGCTCAATGGGGTCTGCTAGTACTTAATATACTACTTCACTCTTCTGTATGTTTATTTCGTTTAACGTCACTTTATGCTGCTATGGCTAATCGGACGATGCTACGGTGGGAGTCCTAAATTTTGCCTATCCAGGTATAATTAGGATAGGGATCTTTAACGAGTACCTGACATCGCACAGGCTCGGGACCCCCATTTTACGTCCCTTCCGAAGGATGGCATAGCTAAGGATTTTTTACTCCCTTTAAAAAATCCTAAGGTCATCTGCCGGGCTGCGAACCCGCGATCTTGGGTTTAGTAGGTTGTTATGCTAACCACTACACCGCAGGTGACCCCACTTCACTTTTCTTATTTCCCTTCTTCCTACCATTATTCCAATACACAGTCTCTCACGCAGTGTTCATCAAGACACATCATTCATTATCGTTTTATTTGTGTACTCCTAAAATGATGACAATCACTCTAGCAGAAAAAGATCTTTTGGAAATTATGTAAGTGAGTGATCAAGACGATTTATATTGTATTCGTTTACAACTAAAACGGTGATAATCACCCGGCTAAGGATTGGACACTGCCGTTTAACACATGACTACCTGATGGCAAGGAGAGATCCCCCTCAGTGTCAACTCTGCAGAGCTGCTCTAACAGTGAGGCACATCTTCGAGGAGTGTCCTCAGTACAGGAGAGATATGGATAAATGTGGTGTACCTCGTCAGCTCTGTAAGGCCTTGGGCGATAGTGAATAGTACATTTCTAGTACTATAGAATTTATAAAGAAAATTAAGTTATATAATTGTATTTAATGTTCGTTACTTTATTCATTACTATTTTGTTTTTCTCTATATTTATTTATTTTTTTATTTATTTATTTTTATTTTATTTTATTTTTTTTTATTATTTATTTTTTATTTATTTATTTTTTTTATTAAATCTTATTTATGGTTGACATTAATATAATTTTATTAGAAACTTATTATTGTTATTGTCATTGATGCAATGCAGGTGGTATAGTAAAGTTCGGGTATATGGGCAATAATAACCATAGTACTTTTTTTTTCCCTTAAAAACAAACAACAACTAAAACAAAAGCAAGAATTCAAAATTTAAACTAAACTTTTGTAAACACAAACTGCCAACTGATCAGAAAAGGCTGGTTTCGATACCAATTTATGTTTAATTAGTTCAACTCAAGTTCGAGTCGACATAACATTCCATAAATTAAGCCACTTTAACTAAATTATATATATATCCAATATATTTGCATATTTTTCAGTTTTTATTGCATATAATTCAAAGCCATACTTATGGTATACCAAAAATAGGAAATCCTACATTCTTGCATCACGCTTATGTAACTAATACACAAATAACTTCCTCATTTTGCTCTTATTATTAGGTGAGTATGACACTTTACTACAAATTACTGATTGGTAAAGTGACAGAAGAGGTTGTTTTATTCTTTAATATATATTATGATAATTCTTATGTTTTTATTATTAATTGATCAAACAAAAATGTTAATGAGTTGGTTAAAATTTCAGAACATTCAATATAAAAATAGCTGTTATGTTACAATACATTTCTCTAAAAAAATTTAAATAGAAATGACAATAAATTTATTTAACCCTTGGGTGGTTGCGTATGGCTCAGTTACAAGAAAGGTCCCGCGGATGACAATAGTCATCCACTAAGTTTTCTGATGTTTTAGCACTAGGCATCTTTTTTAATCCCTTTAATTTTCAAAAAGTACTTTACAAAGGATAAGAGAAATAAATCATTTATTCAAAATAATGAAATATAAAGAAAGTACATAGATCATTATCAACACATACCAAGTTGAAAATAATAATTACGGGGAAGGTCGCGTGGATGACAGACAAAAAAATTCACTTAAATAGCATAGTACTTCAGATATATCAGTAATAGACATTCAATGTAATTATAACAAACTCTCATACTATTAATTTTGCTAATGTAGACAAAAAAATACATAAGTTATTGAAAGGTAACGTGGAGGAACATTATTACCCAACCAAAACAGATGGGAATTATAAGTCGAAAATATCAAATAGCAAGTAGCAGATATACTGAGACTATCCCTCTAGCCTCCCTTTGCAGACTCTAGGTTCACCAAAACAAATACACAGTAGTTAAGAGCAGTGGAGAACTATTGTCATCCGAGCAACCACTCGAGGGTTAATCATTTATCCTGGGACTGACATACACTACCAGTTAACGGATAAAGTTCGCCCTATGCCAAAATTGGTAAAGATAAAGACAGTAATATGTAAAGGGTCTAAAATTTGGTCTATCTTCATAATTTAGTTGGCAATACATAGAATAGGAGGGAGAGGGGACAGTGTTTTGGAGGGAACAGGATGTGAGTGGCCACATGTGTGCAGGCAGTTAAAGTGTAAACATGTTTGTGAAAATTGGATGAGTGTTTTTTTTTTTTTTTTTTTTTTTTGTTATGTCGATAGAACTGTATTTAAATGTATTTTAGTATTTTGTGAGAAGAGTTGGTTAGGTTTTTAACAGGACAATTTAGTAATTATTATTGTTGTTGTGATTAAGATTTTTTTTTTATTATATCATTTTATCAAAATTCATTTGTCATTTATTATCTTACGGCGCCCGGACAAAGCAAAGCAAAATGGACTGTGTGTTCAACTTGTAATTAATAATTGTAAGTATAACCTTACAAATATTTTAGTGAAAGTTATTAATTTCCAGACATTAAGTTTAACCAATTAATACTCCATAAGTTTAAAACCCATCTTGGCAATTGTTTCTAAAGCCCTTTATATTAAAAATAAACGAAAAATAATCTACAGACCATTACAAACAATCTACCAAATACATTCGGACCACAATAACTTGAATTTAACAAAATTTAAGATTTCAAGATCAAGTATCAGGTTACTTC
This sequence comes from Euschistus heros, assembly GCA_003667255.2. Lineage (NCBI taxonomy): Eukaryota > Metazoa > Arthropoda > Insecta > Hemiptera > Pentatomidae > Euschistus > Euschistus heros. The sequence continues at coordinate 708,242 of RCWM02000471.1, read as the reverse complement.
AAGTTACCAAGTTTTGATGCTTATTGTTTTTTTTTTGTAACGTCTAAATATAATCCAACTAGGGCAGGGAGGGTCCGAGGGTCTGCCACAAATTAATTTAAACCCACCCAGGTGTGGTTCAAACCCACTCTCTTCTGTACCGAGCGTGCTGAGACCCTCAACTTACTCAGCTATTAAGTCCCCTTTATCTGGGTTTTAAATGAGCCCTAAACAATGAATCCCTCCTCATTGGAGTACCTTAATAATAAACATAATAATTGTATATGATATATATTAAATAATAACATTACTATAATAATAATTATAGTAATTTAAGATTTTGCTCACCGTAGTAAATTTGTGGGCTCTCCTCTTCCTTAATATCAGAAGTAATTACTGCAACAAAAAAACAATAAAATTTAATGCTGAAGATTGGAGCAGAAATTCAGAAAAAAAAAAGAAAGTATAATTTAGAAAACAAATTTAATACTTAATAAAAATTATTGATTCATTTAAAAACAACTTTTTTTTTTCTTTTAAAAAGATACAAAACTGATTTGAGTAGACAGCTACGTTTTTAGCCCCAATATTCTGAACAACCTTCTCAGCACATCCATTTGTTGTGTTTTGGAAGTATTTCCGACTGACTTTCTCTTCTTGCAGTAATTTTTTATTTACATGTACTTTACAATCGGTCCTTAAACCCTTATCAACAGGAGCTGAATTAAAATAATAATACAAAAAAGTGGCATTATTGGGAGGTATATGTATATAAAACATGGCATCTGTAGAAAAATACATTCCACAGATAAGTAAAAATTCAGCAAAGCTTGTGTCCGAGATTTATTGGTTTCTGAATATAACATATTTTTACTTTATTTTTATTTATAGCATAATTTTACAAAATATTTTAAACTTTTTATGTTGAAATGTAGCGAATAATATACTATTGCATGACAATAAGAGGTTTTACTATAATTTCTTTAATAACAACCTTTTTTTTTTTTTCTATAGTGTCCTAGCCTTAATCTATACTATTATACAAAAGGACAAGCCATTTTTCGTTTTAATCACTAACCACGAAAACTACCAAACCAATCTGTACCAAATTTTAACATCATTAATACTTCCTAGAAGATTTAGTGATAATAAAATTAACATAGTTTCAATTGAATTGTTATTAAAAAGCAATAAATATGTATTGCGCAGTGAAGTTTTAAAATCAACCGATAGGTGGCGAGCACCATTGAAGAGAGGTTACAAAGTTACGGTGTTAAATAGAGTTGGAAATTCATAAGAAAATCTACTGATTTGCAATTAATTTTTTTATTTAAAAAACGATAATATGTGGTTAATAGTGAAATTTGAAAATTGACTGATAGGTGGCGAGTGACATTCTACATCAGAGATTATAAAGGTTCAGTGATATATAGAGCATAAAATTAATAATAAAATTTACTTATACTCAATCAAAATACTAAAAAGATTTAAATATGTGGTGGTGACACGTGGATCACAGTGAAGTTTGAAAATCGACAGATATGCGGTTAGCATCATTCAGCAAAAGAGTACACTTTGGTAAAACTACTGAAAACATCTGAAACAAATTTTAAATACCTACATCATTCATAGTTCTAGGAAGGTTTAGAACTACTGAACCTTACAATGATAAAAATTTAAAGATACAATGTTGAGTGGTAAAAACGAGGTTTACCAAACTGTCATTTACTTTATTAAATTACTAACATTCGCCCATTCTCATAAGACCTTAGATAATTTTTAGTTATAATTGAAGTTTTAATTTTTATTCAATAAAATTCTTGTTTTGAAACATGCAATTGAGCATTATTTTTTCAATGACATTTTCATGCTTAGCAGTAATTTTTAATCTGGTTAAAATTATACTGTTCGAAGATTAACTAAAAGTATACTTATAATGGACATCCACCCTTCAATTAAATTCACACTGGAGTTAGAGAACAATAAAATTTCCATAAAAAATAAACAACACGAATTGAATATATACAGGAAACCCACACACACAGATGTAGTTATAGACAACAATGCTAGGAGACCACTAACACACAAACTCGCAGCATTTCATAGCATGATATACCGCCTTTTAAATATACCGCTAAATGAACGAAATTATAACAAAGAAATACAAACAATTCACACTATAGCTAACAACAACAGATACAATAAAATCACAATTGATAATATTTTAAGAAAACAAAAACATAAAAAAACTATGAATAATATATACAGAACACCACCAGAGGATAAAGCTACCCCTAGAAAATATATTTTGATACCATACTATGGCCCAATATCCGTTAAAGTCGGGGAAGAATTAAAAAAATTAGGTTTAAACCCTGCATTTAAAATAGATAAACCATTGTCATCATACTTCCCTTCAACGAAAGACAAAATAGACCCTTTCCAAAAAAGCGGTGTATACAAATTAAAATGTAATGACTGTGAAGCAAAATACACAGGAAAAACCGGACGATCGGTAAATCAAAGAGTAAATGAACATATAAGAGCATACACTAATAAGACCCAAAATTCCAATTTCGCTATCCGCCTAAATGAAAATAACCACAAATTTAATAAAGACTTGGGAGTAAAAATATTATATCAAGTAGAAAATAGCTTAAAATTAAATACTTTTGAATCACTAGAAATAATAAAATCGTTTAAAACCGATCCAGATTTTAGTTTAAATGATCAGATCAACATATCCAATAGCCCCATTTTAAATTTGTTTCCCATAGGAACGGAAAAATCCAATGAGTCATGAGGGAAACCCCATAGTAAATCAAAAACTTAACCTACCTGACCCCCCCTTTTACTTCTCACGAATTCAGTGTTTTAGTTACCTCGAAGGTGAGTGCCTATGCTTGATTTCTTGTCTTACCTTTTTAAAAACATTTGAATATATAATCTATGTAACATAGTACTGATGTGTTGAAAAACTTTTTTATGTTTCAGAACTGAAGATGAATGTTTAGCATTCGAAACTAGTTTTCTAATCAAATAATCTCAATAGAAGTGGCAATGAATTCATTAATCCTAAAATTTTTATTGATTTTAATTTCTAACCTTAAAAGTTTGTTTGGGACAAATTTAAAATTTATTTACTAAAAAACTGTTGTTTCTAGATTTACTGTTCTGCTAAATTTTGAAAGGGGAAGAATGGCCTTAATAATAATTTTTTCAGTATTTTAAGTTGAAAAATAAAGATAGAATCAGATTAAAACTTTGAAGTGCCCCAAAGTTACCCCATTTTATTATAGTAATTAAATTAAATCTTAAAATAATGCATAATTCTAATTACATGTAATGTAATTTGTAATTCAATTATGTACTAAATAGTTATACAGTCACCAGAAACCCTTGTCACACCTTCACCCACTTTCATAAGTATCGAACTTGGATAATTTTAACTAATAATAGAAATCTTTTACTGAACAATGCAATTAACATTATATTACAAAAGGTCTCGGGGCCATTGCCGTTTCAAGGGGTTATAGGGATGGTTAGAGCTGGACAAGGCATTATTTATTCAATGATATTTTCACCCATAGCAGTAATTTTTAACCTTGTTAAAATTGCACTGATTAGGTGTTTGAAGATTTCGTAAAAGCATAATTGGACATTCAATTTTTAATTTAAATATAACAGTTGGTAATCCAGACGGACAGAGACTATAAAGAAACTCTTGCGGAAAAATGGACTGCATTATCAGTGTTTATAACTGAAGGCCCATGGATCATTTTTTACACAAAATATCAAAAAGCGAAGGATCAATTTGATATGGCAGAAACAATTTCATCGATTTCATCTGGTTGGTTATTAATTTCTAACCTTAAAAGCTAATTACAGCGTGGCAGACCTTGTTTCTGTCACATAACACTGTACATTTAAATTATTAGTATAGTAAACTTTACTATTGTATATGTTCATAGAACTATAAAGACGTAGTTGAAATATGGTTCAGATAAGTTCATTAGTTTTACTAAAACTATTGTATAATAGCGCTTGCCACATATCGTTCGATATTGAAACCACTGGAATCCAAATATCATTCCTCATATTTATAGCTTTTTTTATAGCAATTTAATGGGATGAAGTAAATATTATAAATTTCTAACTCTATATAACATCTTATCTTTGTAACCTCTAGAATGATGCTAGCCACCTATTGGTCAATTTTCGAATTTCACTGCGTACCACATAGTTATTGCTTTTTTAATAAAAATTTAACAGCAATTTAATAAAAATATACAAATTTTATTATTGCTAAACCTTCTTTAAACTATAAGATAGTATAGTTAAAATTTGGTACAGATTGGTTCAGTAGTTTATGCGGTTAGTGATCACAAACGAAAAATGGCTTGTACTTTTATATAATAGTATAGATATAGTCTAATTGTAATTCATGATATATTGAATTCTAACATATTACCTAATTCTAATCTCGGATAACGATTACAGTTTAATGGCAATTCTTATTTTTTAATTCAATCACAATTTGCACAACTACTCAACCTGTTTATTGTATGAATCCTTCATTAATGTTTGAAATCTGGCCACATTATACAAAAAAGTTCATATTTTCATCTATCTATCTATCTATATCGAGCACTAGAGTCCATGAAAGAACTGGGCCTCTGCACACTGCTTTCTCTACTTCTCTCTCTCCACAGCCACGTTCCTCCAATTCCGGATATTCAGCCGCCGGATGTCTCCTTCCAAATCATCCATCCATCTTTGCCTGGGCCTGCCTCTTCTCCTTGTTCCTCCTGGCGTACAAGTCCACATTTTTCTTGGCAGCCTTTGAGGTTCCATTCTCTCCAAATGACCCAGCCATCGCAACCTCGCTTTTTTCACAACAGTGACAACACCCGTCTCATCATAGAGCTCCCTGAGCTCTGCATTGCTTCTGATGCGCCACCTTTGTTGCTCTTTGACTGGGCCATATATCTTTCACAGAATTCTGGTTTCACATACTAGTAGAGACTTCTGATATTCTTTTTTTAGAGTCCATGTTTCATTACCATATGTCACTACTGGTCTTATTACAGTTTTATATATGGTTACTTTTGCCCGTCTGGAAAGGCTTTTAAACCATAGAGCTTTCTCCATCGCATAAAAACACCTTGTTCCCGCTACTATTCTGGCTTTAATGTCAGCTCCCACATCATTATTCTCCGTTACTATGCCTTCGAGGTACTTAAATTCTTTAAAGACAGGAAACATGTACTCTCCTATTGTTATATATCCTCCACTATAATTTGGGTTGCTCGAGGTTTCCATAAATTTAGTTTTTGATGTATTGATCTCGAGCCCTATCTTCTTTGCTGCTTGGCTGAATTCATTAAATATATTGACAAACGCAGAAAAGGTTCTTGCAGAGATCACCACGTCATCTGCATATGCCATGTACTGCGTAAGTCTGCTGTAAATATTTCCACCTGGATTTGTTCTTATGTCGCGAATGGCAATTTCAAGGCATAAGATAAATAGAACCGATGATATATTCATATTTTCATACTTGATCAAATTAATTACATACTTAATATAACTAAGATAAAATATTAAACTTAATAATAAATTAAAAAATAAAAAACTTACCAGTTGGCTCAGTTTCACATACCATTTCTTCCTTTATAATAACATCAGAGTTTGTCGTAACTGAAAGAAGTAAACAACAGCATGAGAATTACGAGCTCTTTGCTATATTTATAAAAATAAACTTTACAAGATAAGAAAATTGCATAAATATATGATGGAAACTTTTATGCGATACATTTTTGGCCACCTTTCTATTAAGATGGAAATATTGATTAATTCGGATTAAACATTAACGAAATGAGTATCTCTTTACTTAAATAGTTTTGCCCCTCCTCCTACACAAAATAAATGAACACAAAGTTCACATCTTGTAGTGATGTTTCCAGTGCATATCTTCGATAATGAAATCGCAATTATATTACCAATTTTTTATACAATTAAATGAAGAATAACAAGAACATTAATTATAACTATCATAACAATTATAACTATTTCATTCTCATCCTAATTATGGGATTATTTCAAGAGTAAAACAACAGAGTATTAGAATGGGCGAAAGGGGTTTTTAGCTTAAAATAACATTGTTGTTGTTTTTTAGGGGAATTATCTTCTTATTTATAGTAAAAACTTCAGAGAGCCTTCAATGGTAATGACAATATTAAAAGATATTTCATGTTTCTAAGTAATAATGAACTAATACGAGCTGAGTTATATAACTAATGTAATGTCTAGATCTACCAAATAACACATCTGAACAAACCATTATTTTTCATTGGAATTAATAACTTCATCTATTAACAACACGTCTGAATGATGAATAGGTTTTAGGACTGTAAGCAAAAAACAGAAATAAACCAGTCCACCATCCTTTTCATAAAATTAAAACTTAAAAAGAATTTTACAACAACCATAGAAGATAGCGGAAAGAAAACTTTATTTAGGGACAAAGTCTCTTTAGAATAACATTATATAATAAAAAGAAAAATCATATTTGGCCTAGAGAATTTAAAAATAAAACAAGATAAACAAAAGTGAACACAGATTTACATTAAAAAAAAAAAAGTCAATATAGAAATAAATATTAAATAAAAAATTGTAGAGAGAGAACAGACAAAAGAAAAAGAAAATAGAAAATGAAAATTTCCGCCAATGTTATATGTTTGACATAAATTATGATACATTCATATAGACAAAAATTCACAGACATTCTAGAGAGAATTCCATAGAGGATAGAGGATTGGACAAGAAATAAATGTCGGAATGCAGTATTTCTGTGGGATTAAGTAAAGATAATTGGAAAGAGGTGATCTTGCATCTAGTGATTGGTTTGGGATCTTTAATTGCAGGATATTGTAAATGAAGGGAGTGTAAAAGTAAATGTGTAACAAATGTACATATAATTAGCACTAAACATTAATAAACTTTCATTACATTTCTATGGAAATGTGTCAGAAAAAAATAAAAAAAACTCACTTGAAGGTTCTGTTTTAACAAAAACACCACAGTCAGTAATAACTGGAAAAAAAAAATTGTGAGGATTACTTACTAAAATAAAATATTAAATTTAAAAAAACATTACAATAGATTTCCAACTTCCAAGGACATAATTCTTTCCAAGATTACAATTCTTATCACTTATATAATAATTTAAAAGAAAAACTTACGAGAAGATTCAATTTCTTCTTCCATTTCTTCTTTAATAGAAACACCAGATGAAGTCATAACTGCAAAAGTTAACCACAAAAATAATAAAAAATGTAGGTGCAGACTTTTTAAGAATAAAAAAAAAATTATGGGTTATTTATTGACTGAGATGTATATAAAATTTAGGTTGTTGGTTGGGGTATGCAGTCAAGAACAAAACAGTTAAAATTAAATTTTAATTTTTAATGCCCATGTTTCCACTTGCATTGCCCTGATAGAGACTTGCAATGCAAATCAAAACGTCCGGGTTAAAAATTAAAATTAATTTTAACTAATTTGTTCTTGACTGTATACCCCAAATAACAACCTACATCTTTAAAAATTATCGTAAAAAAACCAGTTACATAAATAATGAATGAATTGAAACAAATATAATTGATCAAATAAAGTTAGAATTGATGAACCATTCCAATAAACTGAAGTAATGTTTAAACTCATTTACCTGACTACTTTAATCTCTGGATTCGTTTTCTAATTTCCAAAATTAATCTGAAATTTATGGCATTGACAGGCAATTCAGGCAATAATTGTACCTGTAATAATGATTAATACTTGAAAATGGAAGTAATTGAATCTTCCCAAAAAAATAAAAACATTGAAGTTAAAATTTTAATATATCTTCAATCACACGTGAAGTTTTCAGTGACAACAAACATAAACAAGATTCAATCCAAAGAGTATAGAACAGACTTCGGTCAATAAGGAACTAAGAGTCGGTGACATCATCGCACAGTCTAACTGAGTAATGGGGAGAATGGACAAAAATCATCATGGTACCGGTTCAGAAGCGGGGCGCCAACCCATACGCGTGCCCAGAATACCTTTTATCGATTCTAACCTTCTTACGATTTATTTCTGTGTTTTAGTCGCTACTTTTCGAGGGGAAAGGTTATTCTCCTTCATTTACGACAATGCTCCATCATCAGGCTTCTAATTTTTTTTTTTACAATACATTAATCTATAACATTATACCAATAGTCTAAGGCTCTCTAAAGGTTACCCTTGAAAAGAGGCAACTTAGATGGTTCGGACATCTCTGCCGGATGAATGAGGGCCGGGACCTGCGATAGTACTTTGAGGCCAGACAAACAGGAAAACGTGCCAGAGGAAGACCCAGAGCTCTATGGACTGACTGGCGGGGAAAAAGACAAAAACTGGAATGCCATGAGGGGCGCTGGCTCGGGATCGGGAGGCTTGGTTTACCTGGACAGAGGCAACTTCTCGCTGAAAGGCACTAAGAAGGAAGAGAAAGAAGAAGAAAATAACTGATGGTTAATAATGGTACCGGTTCAGAAGGGGGGCGTCACCAAACCGGCTTGACCCGCGCTACACCGACCAGTTCGACGCTTACGCTTCACTTCGAGTTTACATTTATCGATAGTGATAAGTAGGAATGGAAAGGTAGACCAGGAGATATCCAATAGGATAAAGAAGGCAAACTCAATCTACTACCACCTCTGCAATACGGTTATAGGGAAAAGGGAGGTGGAGAAAAATGTTAAGTTGCATATCTTTAAAGCTGTTTACCTACCTACCCTCCTGGAAAGCCGGGTACCATTAGGTAATCATCTAAGCAGAGTTACTGCAACGGAAATGAGGTACCTCCGGAAAGTAGCGGGCCGAACCAGAAGGGATCGTATCAGGAATGATAGGACTAGAGAGGATCTAGGAGTCTAAAACAGACCAGAACTACTATTTATGAAACATTCAATTTTTGTGGTTATCATGGTACATGTATATGATACATACATAATCGAGTCTAGATCTATATGATACACACATAATAGAGTCCGAATAGTGACTTTTTACTCCGAAACGTTTGAGGTACGTTCGGGTTTAAAACAGGGAGATTCTCCTTCATCGGTATAATTTAACTTAGCACTAGAATACGCCATTAGGAAGGTAATGCTTACGGGAAAAGGATTAGAGATGGGTGGTAAATATCCGGTTCTTGGTTATGTCGAAACCGGTTCTTGGATTGGTACTTGTGGGTGAAAACGAGGAAACTATAAAACTAAACGCTACTACGCTCATGAAAAACGGTAACGAAATTGGTTTAATAATTAATACCGATAAAACGAAATATATGTTTAGTAGTAGAAACGGTGAACATTATAGTAATGTAGATATTTCCGGGATGAAGTTTGAACTCGCTGAGCAATTCAAATACCTAGGATCTATTATATCGAGGAAAAATGAAATTCAAGAAGAAATAAAGATTAGGTTAAAAGCTGGTAATGCTTGTTATTTCTCGGTCGTAAAATTACTCAGTTCGCGCTTAATCTCCAAAAATTTAAAAATTAGGATATACAAAACTATTATACTACCAATAGTTCTCTACGGATGAGAAACATGGCCGCTGACGTTAAGGGAGTGATAGCGGCCTAAAGTTTTAGAAAATAAAGTACTGCGTAGAATATTTGGCCCAAAAAAGGCAGAAGAAACAGGAGAATTTAGAAGGCTTCGAATTGCGCGAATTACATCCGGTAAATATAGTTCAAGTAATAGCAGCGGGGAGGATTGCGTCAGGGTCGATCTGGGAGATTAGGGTTTTGGAGGAGTGGGTTGGAGGGAAGTGTACGGTCGACGGTAGGTGGTGTCGGATTCGAACCTCCAGGTTCGCTAAGCCTTTATTTATTACTATTATTATTATTATCATCATCATGATACATGCATTGTCTTATGACTTTTGGGGAACATTGTTTCCTCGGTTTTCGTTTTGGTTGAAAACTCTATACTTTTTCCAGTTTCCTCTTCAAAGGATCAGGTTCAGTTATGAACCCACCTAGTCCTCAGATACCTCTTAGTCAGCATTCTCAGAGATCTAGTATATATATTCCTCAGATCTAGGAGAGTTCAATCAGTTCAATCATAGCCTTTGTACATAGTTGTTTTCAGTTTAAGATCTATTTGTAAGTTTGCTTTAAAAAAAGTTTTTAAAAAGTGAATTAGTGGTTCCAGTTATTTATTTGGCGCCCGAACAGGGACTGGTGCACTTCAAGCTAGAAGAGAAGAAGGTTGGCAAAGATATTCAAGAAAATATGACGAAATAGACCCATTGGTCAACAGGATTTGGGATACTAGCCTACCACTCTGAAGAACTGGTCAAGAAGGTCCGATGAAATATTGAACAGGATCTGGAGCAGCTCACTTGAAGGTGTATTTCAATACTTCAGCGCCAGTCAAGAAAAATATTAAATACTGGACTTCACCATAAAACACTTGTTTATTTTAAGGTAAACATTTCATTGTAAACATTTTTAAACATTTATTATTGTTAACATTTTATTATTATTAACATTTAAAACATTTAATTTTTATGCAAAAAGATTATTGTAAGGGTAAATTAAAAAAGAAATTAAATAAAAATAGGTTTGAGTTAGAAAAAATTGAAGAGGAAATTAACAAAATGACTACTAAACTAATGACAAAAGAATGTTACGATCACCTACCACATTACGACGGTGACCCATCACAACTCGTATTTTTTATCAAAGCAATTGAGCTTATTTATAATGCCAATTGCAACGAAAACATACTTAATAGGGAGGAAAATGAACAATTGCTATTACAAAAAGCATTGTTTCGATTAGAAGGTACGGCAAGACATCTATGCATGTACGAAAATTTTATGACCGTGAACGATCTCAAAACTAGATTGATAAATCAGTTTAGAGACAGTAGGACAACAACGCACCTACAATACGAAGCATCACAAATTTCCATTAATCGGAATGAACACCCAATTGACTATATAAACCGGGTAATCCCCTATGAAATACTAATAAAAAATTGAATATTAGTTGATATATCTATCGAAAATAAACCATAGGAAACCGCCACACAAATGAGAATATTAGTCGATCACGTGATCAGGAATTTACATCCTAGATTAAAAGACAACCTGAATCACATTACTATTTGAGAACTTTCAGACATGAAAAATATTCTGTACAACGAATGCAGAATAATCATGGAAGATTTATACCCCCAAGGTCATGGTAGAAACTACCAGCCCCACCATTATAAACAAAACCAAAAAACCCCAAAATAAGCCCGAAAAATATCAAAACCCATCAAATACTAATTACAATCATCCTAATTACAATAAAGTCCCCCAATATCATCAACCACAGAACGATTACCACCAAGGATCTGTTCAGCAGAGATATAATAGAAACTATAACCCTCAAAATTACTACAAAGACCAACAGCCATATAGAGGTCATAGTAACCAAATAAGAAACCCATATAACCCTTCAAATTTTAATTTTAATAATCAACAACAACAACAACAACCTTATAATCATCCCCAACAACAAACTTGTAACCAACCCCAACATCAAAATCCAAATTCTCAAAACACTGTTTCTATGGAGAACAGTGAAAAGTAACAACTTCCATCACCTGGAAGAGGAAAATCAGGAATTAAAAACAAGATTGGCGGCATTGGAAACGAAATTTGAAAATTTTTTAGGAGTAGGAGAACAAAAAACGGAACCACCAGACAATGCCCAGTATACCATCTAAATCTTTTACATGATTCTCCTTCATTTCAAGACAATACTGGCGACCATTGGTTAGTGGATACAGGATCCGAAATTAATTATATAAACCCCCGTTCCGTACCCGTAGGAACTGAAATTAAATCGGAAGAGTTCATAGTCATCACCCCCGTAGGAAGTGAGAGAGGAAATGGCTCAGTGCTAATTGATCTTGCTCCTAGGCTAGGGTTGAGAGATGAATTTTTAGTTAGATTTAAGATATTTAAATTTAGTCAAAAATATGAATTGCTATTAGGAATGGATACAATGGAAGCATTAGAAACTAAAATTAATATTACAAAAGATATAAAAGAAATAAAATTAATAAATTAAAAATAAAAATATTAAATGGTGAAATAATGAATATTGATAGCAATGAATTAAATATCATTAATAATAAAAAAGAATTATATCAGTTAGTAAGACATGATCACATAGAAAAGAATACTAAAGTAAAATTATTTGATATTTTAATGAAATATCCAGAAATTGTTAAGTCGGAAAACGAAAAGTTAAAGCCGACAAACCTTTTGAAACATAAAATTAGATTGAAGACGGATAAACCAATTTATACCAGAAATTACAGATACCCACAATATTTTAAGGAAAAGGTCGACGAAGAAATCAATAAATTGTTGAAAAATGGTATTATCAGAGAGAGTAATTCCCCTTACAACAGCCCAGTTTGGATAGTCCCAAAAAAAGAAGATGCATCGGGTAAAAAGAAAATTAGAATGGTGATTGATTATAGGAAACTAAACGCTGAAACAATACCAGATAGATTCCCTCTACCTAATATAGAAGATTTATTGAATAAACTGCATGGATCAAAATATTTTACAACAATTGATTTAACTTCAGGATTCCACCAGATTGAGATGTCGAGCGAGTCCATTGAGAAAACTGCATTCTCGACATTCAACTCCCGAAGATCACCTGAAACATATTGAAACCATATTAAGAAAACTAAAAGAACATTCACTATCTATTCAACTTGATAAGACAGAATTTATGAAAACTGAATTACCATTTTTAGGGCACATATTAACAAAAGATGGAATTAAAACCGACCCAAAAAAAATTAATGCGATAGAAAAAATTTCCTTTGCCAAAAACCATTAAAGAAATTAAACAATTCCTTGGAATGTCAGGGTATTACAGAAAATTTATAAAAAATTATGCTCAGATAGCAAAACCTTTAACTAATCAGCTACGAGACGAGAGTAATATTGACCCTACCAAATACAAAAACGCTTTTGAACAACTTAAATTACATTTAATAAATGCCCCGATACTTCAATACCCAGATTTTAACTCCCCCATGTTACTAACGACAGATGCTAGTAATACAGCACTGGGAGCAGTACTTTCCCAAATTTCAGAAGGGAGGGATCACCCTATAGCGTTCGCCTCTCATACTCTTTCCGCAACTGAACAAAGATATTCCACAATAGAAAAGGAACTCCTTGCCATTGTGTACGCTTGCAAACATTTCAAACCATATTTATACGGTCAAAAATTTACAATAATCACAGATCATAAAACCATTACAGTGGTTGTTTACGATGAAAAATAATAATACAAGAATCATGAAATGGATATTTTTATTAAGTGAATTTCAGTTTGACATAAAACATACTGATGGAAAAACCAATTTTGTAGCCGACGCTCTAAGTAGAATTAATATAGAAAATGAATATGAATTAAATGTAATTGATGAAATGGATATAGATCCAGATGAAGAACTAGACAAAATTTTACAAGAAACAAGTAATGTAGAATTGCCACCAATACCTCCAGAAGACTATGATGAAATTTTGCAAGAATTACCCTCCCCCTCAAAATGAACAATTAAGTTTAGCTCCAACCCAACATTCCCAAGATTCAAGCAATGAACAGATTCTTATAGTACCAGAAGATAGAGCAATAAATGTTGAAAAATTCCAAATTTTAATTCAAAGGGGCTCAGCCAAACCCATTATTACTAAACCCTTCGGTAAGACAAGAATTTATTTAGAAACTCCATACCCTTGGAAAAATAACCTAGAAGAAACACTTCTTGAACTAATAAAACCAAAAACCGTGTATGGTGTCTATTGTGAACCAAATGTTGAGTCTGTAAGGACTGAATTTGAAGCAATATACAACAAATTGACCGAAATAATAATTAATAAATTCCCCCCACCGTAAAAATAAAAAGATACAAAAGAAAACTAAATCGACGTATTAGAAAGAGATGAGCAAGAAGAACTGTTAGAAACGTACCATACAGGAAAATCATACCATAGAGGTATAATAGAAACATTTGAGAAACTCAAAAGAAATTATTATTGGCCCAATATGAAAGATGACATATCTGAATTTAAAAACAAATGTTCTATTTGCAGGCAAGTGAAATATGAGCGAAAGCCTATTAAAACTAAATATCAAATAACCCCAACAATGGAAAGACCTTTTGAGGAAAAATAATGATAGACATATTAAAGTTTGATTCTCATAATATAGTAACCATAATAGATACCTTTTCAAAAAAAACTTTTCGCAAGATTATGTAAACATGTAAATGCAATTAATATATTTCAGGTACTAACCGAATATTTGGCCCTATTTCCAAATCCCATTAGAATAAAAATGGACAACGGAAAAGAATTTAGTAACAACTTAATCAGAAATTTCCTTGAATCATTAGGAATAGAAGCTTACTATACAACGCCTAACCACCCTAACTCCCTAGGACTCTTAAATAGAGCCCAATCAACTTTGATTGAAATCTTAAGAGCTTTAAAAGAAGAAAATCCAAGAAATGATTTAAAAATAAATTTAAATTTAGCCACACTAACTTTTAATAATTCAATCAATCAAACGCTTAAACTTACTCCAAACGAGATTACCTACGGAATCATAAAAGACCCTGAAAAGAATGAAGGAATAATTAAGGAACAGCTTGTAAGTGAATATCACAAAAACATGAATATTGTCCATAATAAATTAAAAATAGCCATAAATAAAGAAAAAGAGGAAAGAACCGACAAATTAAACAAGAATCGGGAGGATCCTGTGTTAGAACAAGATAAACCTTATGTCAAAAGAAGAATAAAGGATAAATCTGAAAATGTTTATAAACCTGTCATACCATTTATAGATAGAATAAAACCATAAAAGTTCATACTGACAATATTGCTAGAAAAAGAAAATCTAAACGAAATCGCAAGAAAAAAAAATTATTTGAAACTGTTTCAGATGGAGAAATGGTATCTAGTGACCTCAGCGATATTGATAGTAACTTCAGCATATAAAGTAACCAATGTTCAGCATTCGTCAGGACTTATAACATTTAAAGTTCCGGAATCGAAAGTAATATCAGAATATAAAACTATTATACATTTTTTAGACTTATCGAAATTAGTTGATGAATTAAGTAGACTTAGGTTTGCCCTAAAACCCAAAATAATACAGTTGCACAAGAAATGGCTTTTAAACAATTACATTTCCTCACGGATAAAATCAACAATATAATACCCAGAGGTAACAGAACCAGGCGTGGAATAATAAATGGCTTAGGCAGCGCTATCAGCTGGCTTACTGGGAACATGGATGCGGAAGACAAAGCCCACTACGATAAAATAATTGAAACTTTAGAACATAACAACTATCGAATGGAGCATAACATTGCCAGTGAAATAAAAATTAGTAAACAATTAACAGAAACTTTTGAAAAAGATGTTAAGTTATTAAATAAAATAATGCTAAATTAAGTGAAGTCACCAATACAATGGACAGACTACAGACAACATTGTATTATAACGAACTATATAATGTTCTTACTTATTTAACTATTCAAGTAATAGACATAGAAAATTCTTTGGAAATGTGCAGAATGGGAATCCCTCATTCTAACATAATTAAACAGACAGATATTGATGATAAAACCCCTAATTTCAAATGATTTAGAAACTACCTGGCTGACTAGCAAAATCTCTTGTACAATCAGACAAAATATAATTCATTATATAATATCAATACCAAAACTATCTCAAGTCTATAATACGATATATCTTTTATCAGTCTCGATTAAGCACAACAATCAAGTTATAACTACCCTAGTTAAGCATAATCTTATATCGTATAATATTCATGAAATGTTCATTGCTAATTGTACTTTTACTAAAACTAATTACTATTGTACTAACCTTAGGATAATTAATGACACTTGTATCTTTAGCGCTTTAAGGAATAATCTTTCACAATGTATTTCTACTAATATTATAAATCCTTCTCCTATTATTAAATATATTGACATTATTGATGTTTATTTAACTTTTGATATATCTTATGTAATCATATCCAGCAATGGAACTTTTCCTGTTAATTTACCAACTACTTCTATTATTAAGTTAGATAATAAGGAAATTATTGTAAACCAAACTAGAAAATTTTATATAAATTCTGATACTTTATCTATTAATCATAAGCTCACTAATTTTAAAATATTAAATATTACATTTGACAAAAAGATGTACCTGTAATATCACATGAAGAGTTTGAAACCTTAGAAACTAGTTATCACCCAATATTGTATTCTACCCCATTATTGCTTGTATATATTACCATCTCCTATTTTATTGTAATTCATTTAATTCAACTATATTATAAGGTATTGAAAATTTGTAAAAACAGAGGATTTCCAAGCCCACCTGTAAATCTCCCTCTTGTCCAAAATGACCCAATTTTCTCTCAGAGTTCGAATTTTCAGAAGGGAGGAGTTATGAACCCACCTAGTCCTCAGATACCTCTTAGTCAGCATTCTCAGAGATCTAGTATATATATTCCTCAGATCTAGGAGAGTTCAATCAGTTCTGTCATAGCCTTTGTACATAGTTGTTTTCAGTTTAAGATCTATTTGTAAGTTTGCTTTAAATAAAGTTTTTAAAAAGTGAATTAGTGGTTCCAGTTATTTATTTTTCTATGTTGGCTTCGTGTGAGATATCCAGTTCCTTTATTTTTTGTATTGCTTTGAAATAATGTGAAGGAGCACTGTGGTGTTGGAAAATCATAGTTTGCCGAACTTAAGGTGGAATATAGTGGTGTAGTTGTGGTAGGATATTTTGTAACAAATCCTTCTAATTCTCACCATTCAATCTGTCGGGCAAACTATGATTTTCCAACACTATTCGTGAACGAGAAAATCGTTGAGCGTTGAAGTATTATAAGATATCGTTACTTCCTAAAATAAGGTGGAGATCAAACTGTTCTTTAGGTCCAAAGTTTGTAAAATTCTTACATGTACTCTGCTCTTGTGGGAATGTTTAACCAAAGCAATAGGACAATAGGAGAACATTTTGAGCAATATTTACATTAAAAAGAACAATATAAATATAAATAAATAAGTATAAAAATGAAAACTTGTTTTGCTTGTTTTTTTGCAATTTTCTCTAAAACTAAGCAAAAACGAGCAAATCTCTAAAGGACTTTTTGTCTTGGTTTTTCGGTCCCGAAAGTTTTGCCATTTAAATTAGGGACATCCTGTATATATAAAGATATATATATATATATATATATATATATATATATATATATATATATATATATATATATATATAGCTAAATACAAGGTTCGCGGGACTGAGTTTTTAAAAA
The DNA here is from genome assembly GCA_003667255.2 of Euschistus heros. NCBI lineage: Eukaryota > Metazoa > Arthropoda > Insecta > Hemiptera > Pentatomidae > Euschistus > Euschistus heros. The sequence continues at coordinate 690,798 of RCWM02000471.1, read as the reverse complement.
GAGATTTTATTGAGAAGTACATACATTATATCAAGAAAAATCACAATTTAAAACTTAATACAAAACTCCGTGTTGAACATCTGTGAGTCCTACGAGTGACTGTAGCAGAGTGTCACCGAGGCCAGGTGGAGGTGGCCTTTTATACGGTTATCTAGGAGAGGGGATATCGTACATAAACTTCGTATTTGTAGGGATTTTTACTTTTCAAGTTGAAATACAAACTAACAACATTCTTTTGAGGTCCTATTTTTTCTTATTAAATAGGTAATTCGAGGTCTGTGTCAAATTATCGATTGTTAACTTGTAACCAGTAATAATTTCCCGCTTGATGTTAATCATAATCTAACCACACTCCCCATTGTTAGCGTTTTCGTTTTGTCATTCATTTCAGTATTTATTTTTTTTATTAGAAACTCCATGTTTCTACAACTATGTTCTTTTACTATTAAATTAAGATGCTTTTATCTTTATATAAATTAGATTAACATTGTATGTATAAGCGATAAATTCGTTACCAATCGTTCATTTTCCCGTGGTTTGTTATTACAACTATATTCTTTTATTATTAAAACAAATGTGTACATTTATAATTTTTAATCAAGTGATCTGGCAGCCGAAAGCCGCCGGAAACATACAGCCAGACCGGTTTTTATGTTGCGGAAAACTGACCCGAAAAGTGAAAAAAAAAAATGATTTAGCCATCATTTTTTAATATGTTTTCAGGACTCATAAGAGTATTTAAAATCCAAGCATCCCTCAAAACCAAAAGTTTTTGTACTATTTTCATTTTTTCGATTATACCTCGTAAGATATGCTGGGCAGAGCATAATTTAAATATTAAATAGCTCTAAATTTTTGTCAATTTAAGCCTAATTGCATCTCAGTAAATTAATTTATTGCGGAGATAGAGCTCTCCGAAAATGGTGTTTTCACAAAATTTGAAGTTTTTCTGATAACAGTCGAGTTCTCGGCCAGATACTGATGAAAGTACTGGGTTTTACAAAAACACCTTCAGGAAATAAATTAAAGGAAATTTAATTTACTTTAATTTGGGCTCTAAAAGATGCCCGTAGATATAATAGTTTTCCGAGAAAGAGGAAAATATTGGAAATTAGGAAAATCGAGTTTGGAGAGAAAATCGTATATATTGGTTTGACAAGTGTGTGAGTAAGTCGGTAGGAACCAAACTATTACATTTTTAATTTATTAAATGTAATTAATTTAATGTATATATATATTTTTTTCAATCTAAATGGATAGGGAATATTGTAGGGATTCATTTTTTGGTGGTAGGGAGATGTAGGGATATTTTATAGGTAACGTAAGGATTTCGTAAACTATAATCTGGCAACACTGCCTCTACACTATCATTCCCTCTAGAGGAACCAGTTATTGTAACTCTGAGAACATCACAGGCCTCTGTTCGCATATTCAAATAGTTCTTTCTTCACTTATTAAATTTACAATTAAGGATCTCAGAGAGAATAAGGAAGCGTAATAGTTTTATAATGAGCAGTAAAATGGGTCCTCACCTGTTCTTATTAATAACATGACATGAAACATTTTTCATCAAATAACAGTATCTTTTTCGTTTCCTTTTCATTATAGTTTTTTTTTTTTTTTTTTTTTTTAAATTACTGTATCTATTATTTCCATTCTTAATAACTTTAATTCATAATTACAGCAGCTATAGATTCAGTATTAAGTATACAATAGAATCTCCTGTATCATGATTTTTTTTAAGATGTGGGAAAATACAATGAGAGTCAGGGAATAAAAAAAAAATCAAATAGTAAAAGGTTTATATTTATTTATTTTTTAATCTGTAACAAAAGATAGAGCATTATATGTCTTTATAAACCAGCACCTTTTTGAACATAACACTAAATCAAATATCTCTTACTACTAGAAGTTTCATTTGCCCCCTTTCGTCTTCCATTTTGGATGATTACATGAGGACATCAATGAGACTTCTCACTTAAACAATTGGCGATTACAAAGTGTTCATAACTAGGGATGTGTATCAATGATATATATATAATTTTTCTTCTGATAATCCAATCTTTGCATATCATATTGTTTCTTACAACATATGGATATATCAATGCATACTTTATGATATATGGTTTTATATATAAAAGTGCAAAATACAAGTACACATATTTAAAAAAAAAAACGCAAAACAAAACCTTATTATACATCCTTGTGGTTTAAATAAAGGAAAGCTTTTAATGCCACTTTTCCAATGTTATATAAGCTTTCTAGCAAATATGTTGGTACTTTTTCCACTTAAGCGCCAACAGAGCAATTATTTTCTAGCAGGGCGAATCATCAACAAGGAATAAATCAGTAGAAAAATTTTGGGATAGTTCCTTTTTCTACAATCCATTGAAGACGATATGTGGAAATAAATTGTTGAGCTCATTATATTGATATCTAAGTATATCTACGAACTCCCTGCTGTTTAATTGATTATAAACTAGTTTTAAACATTAGAAATAATTGTGTTCCTATTTACGATGTAAAATAAATCAAGGTAACAACATTGAACCAACCACTGCTCTAACCCTGCTATCACCGGCTATACCTTCATATACCAATATAGAAAACACTAAATATATGTTGAAAGTTAAGTTGTTAACTTATGATAAACTTTCTCACATTTTTCTTTATGTAGAAGTGTTTTAATTGAATTAATATTACAATATCCCTTACCTCAAGGCAATAAGTAATAGACACAACAAAAAATCCATTCAAATGATAAAAGGCAATTGGGTGATTCAGAGGTTCTGCAAGTTAACTCTTAACAGGTTGATTGCCACAGCAATTTTCAGAAATCTGGCCTAAAGAGACAATTTGATGTAATCACATTATTGTGATATAAATTTAGACTTTATAATTCTTAATTATGATGGCATTTGTAAATAACATATTAATATTGTCAGTTAGTTATGTGTGATATCAGTTATATGTATTCCTTAGTCAATGTTTATGTTAATATTATATTTTGATGATTATTAAAACCTTAACTAAGAAAAGGTATTATAAATTCATTACAATTTAATAATCATCATTTATTCTTTGAGAAATGGATAAGTACTTGAAACCTAAAAGATTCGAAACAGCACATACTTCTATCAACAGTACTTCGAAATGGATTTATTGGAAAAAAAACATTCAACATCTTTATCACATCTATTAAGGCAGAAGACGGAGAGAAGTTAAATCTACTCTACAATCACATGAGTCATTTTATCAATGAATTAGTGAATGTTCATCTTATCAAAAAGCAATCACTGTTAAGACTTCCTTTACATTAAACCTAAGGATGAAATCTTTGCAAGGCATAAATTAATGACTCGACATCAACACTTAGATGAATCTGTAGACCAATTCCTTCAAGATTTATGTATTCTTAGTGCAAATTGTAGTTTTCAAGATGTCAAAGCCAATATTTACTGAGACGAGTACATTCGCGATGCATTCATTAATGGCCTTTCATAGGCAAGCATTAGACAAAGATTATTAGAAAATTTAATTTAACTTTAGATGACGCCTTTTCAGAATCGTATACATCAAGCCCATCTCAACTTGCATCTACTTCTTCTCAGCGTACTTCGGATCCACGTAACTCATCCCCTTGCGATTGTTCCTCACAATCATTCAACGCCGCAGTGAACTCGCAAAAATGCCATTTTTGCGGTCTTACGAGACATCCTTGTTTTTCTTGTTCCGCTCGAGAATCCCTTTGCAAACATTGTAACAAAAAAGGTCATTTTGCCAGGGTATGCAAATAAAAAATCTCAGCTTTAACTCAAAATCATGATGATGTTTCAGATAGCTGGGTGACTACTGCTGCTGTCCGTTCTTATCCGATTTCTTCAAAAATTTCTGCCGCATTGCCTGCAAGCTTAGTGAGATCAATTATTCCGGTAAAAATCGATAGGTTTTCGGCTGATAGCTTGATGAATACTGGAAGTACAGAGAGTTTCATTAGCGATGTTTTTGTTTCCAAACATTGACTCAAGCTCTATTCGACTACCTATCCTATGCTGTCTCTATGGCCTCATCCTCTATGGCTGTCCCCATTAAGGCCTACTGTAGTGTACACTTAAAAGCACTAAATAATTTTTACTCCAGCGTAAAACTAAGTGTCCTACAGGGCTATTGTGCAGATGTCATACTGGGTCACGACATTTTAAGACAGCATTCAAGTTTATCTGTATATTTTGGGGGCAATAGGCCTGTTCTTAGTGTCAGTAGCCTTGCATGCTCCAACGTAGGACTCCCCTCACTTTTTGAACATTTAGCTTACAACTGTAGACCTATAGCTATAAAATCAAGAAGGCACTCCTATGAAGATGAAAAATTTATACGACTCCATATCAATGAATTGCTAAAATATAGTGTCATTGAAGAAAGCAATTCTCCATGGAGAGTACAAGTCCTAGTCGTAAAAGGGACCCATAAGAACCGTATGGTCATCGACTATTCCTTAACCATCAATAAATACACCTTAGTGACGCTTGTAATAATAATCATATTATTATTAACCTTCATATGTAAAACTATCTCACATGCTCATTCCATACATTGTTAGTATATTCTAATTAAGTTCAATAAAGCCTTATTTCAGAAGGTATTCTTATTACAATTTATTGAACTTAATTAACTGAAAACTAATGGATCGCTTGCTGACACCGGAACGCTTGGACCTAGACCCTAACTCAAAGGAAGCTCCTCAGAAATTTAATCATTGGTTGAAGACATTTCAAAATTTTGTGCTCGCATCAAAAGCCACAGAAACCAAACATCTGAAGTTATTAGTCAATTTCGTGTCTTATTCGGTGTATCAATATATTAGTAACAGTACCACGTACGCCGCGGCTGTAGAAACACTCACGAAACTTTATATTAAGCCTGTGAATGTAATCTATGCGAGACACCAACTAGCCACTCGAGATCAGCGACCTGGTGAGTCTATAGATTGCTATTTAGAAGAGCTAAATCTTTTAAGCAAAGATTGCGAATTCAAAGCCGTAACCGCCGAAGAGAACAGAAACGATTATGTTCGTGATTCATTTATTCGAGGGATTAATTCATCACATATTCGGCAACATCTCCTCGAAAAATCGACTCTAACGTTAATAGACGCTTACGAACAAGCTCGCTCGCTAGAACTAGCTCAACAACAATCGGAGTCTTATTTTTCATCGTCGAATTTAAATGCACTGGAGACAAGGTCCGGCTCAAAACTATACCAACAAAGAGAGCAGTGCGACTCTTCTGAATCGTCTACATCTAGCGCTCCCGAGGCAATCTGTGCCATAAACCAGAAATGTTTCTTTTGTGGTAAAAAGAGGCACCCAAGATCCAAATGTCCTGCTAAAGATGCGATCTGCAGGGGCTGCAAGAAAAAGGGACATTTTCTAAAGGTTTGCAGGTCTTCTCCAAGCGCTAAGAGTGGTAGCAAGGTAACTGATCACAAAGCTCAAACAACTGCTATATATTCAATCACTTCTTCTACCCCTCCTCATCCGTCGAATTTGTCTAAAGCTATCGTGCATGCGACAGTTAATGGTAGAAATATCCAAGCTTTAATTGACACTGGAAGTACGGGGAGTTTCATCAGTGAACGCTTGGTCGGCTGTCTGAAGTTGTCTGTAATGCCTTATACTGGCGAAGTACTCATGGCTTCCACATCTCTAACATCTCCGATTCGTGGACGGTGCGTTGTCGATCTCGAAATTCCCGGACATAAATACAACAGAGTTTCACTCGATATTCTATCCGGCCTGTGTTCCGACGTCATCATTGGACACAACCTCTTACGTCATCATTCATCTATAGAACTATCGTTCGGAGGAAGTAGAGCTCCGCTAATTATATGTGGCGTTGCAGCAGCTAAAATAGAACCAGTCTCTTTATTTTCTAATCTTACACCCGACTGCAAACCGATCGCCATAAAATCCCGTAAACATTCATCCTCGGACTCCGAGTTCATTGCGAAAGAAATCGAACGTTTGCGGAAAGAAGATATCATATGCTCGAGTATCTCCCCGTGGCGAGCCCAAGTGTTGGTTTTAAATAACGAGAATAGAAAGAGGCGAATGTGCATCGATTACTCCAGGACGATTAATAAATTTACGGAATTGGACGCGTATCCCTTTCCTAGAATCGATGAAATAGTTAACATAATCGCAAACTATAAATGGTATTCGAAAATTGACCTCCAATCGTAACATCGTCAGTTATGAACCCACCTAGTCCTCAGATACCTCTTAGTCAGCATTCTCAGAGATCTAGTATATATATTCCTCAGATCTAGAATCAGTTCAATCAGTTCAGTCATAGCCTTTGTACATAGTTGTTTTCAGTTTAAGATCTATTTGTAAGTTTGCTTTAAATAAAGTTTTTAAAAAGTGAATTAGTGGTTCCAGTTATTTATTTGGCGCCCAAATAGGGACTGGTGCACTTCAAGTTAGAAGAGAAGAAGGTTGGCAAAGATATTCAAGAAAATCTGACGAAATAGACCCATTGGTCAACAGGATTTGGGATACTCGCCTACCACTCTGAAGAACTGGTCAAGAAGGTCCGATGAAATATTGAACAGGATCTGGAGCAGCTCACTTGAAGGTGTATTTCAATACTTCAGCGCCAGTCAAGAAAAATATTAAATACTGGACTTCACCATAAAACATATTTTAAGGTAAACATTTCATTGTAAACATTTTTAAACATTAATTATTGTTAACATTTTATTACTATTAACATTTAAAACATTTATTTTTTATGCAAAAAGATTATTGTAAGGGTAAATTAAAAAAGATATTAAAAAAATAGATTTGAGTTAGAAAAAATTGAAGAGGAAATTAACAAAATGACTACCAAACTAATGACAAAAGAATGTTACGATCACCTACCACATTATGACGGTGACCCATCACAACTCGTATTTTTATCAAAGCAATTGAGCTTATTTATAATGCCAATTGCAACGAAAACATACTTAATAGGGAGGAAAATGAACAATTGCTATTACAAAAAGCATTGTTTCGATTAGAAGGTACGGCAAGACATCTATGCATGTACGAAAATTTTAGGACCGTGAACGAGCTCAAAACTAGATTAATAAATCAGTTTAGAGACAGTAGGACAACAACGCACCTACAATACGAAGCATCACAAATTTCCATTAATCGGAATGAACACCCAATTGACTATATAAACCGGGTAATCCCCTATGAAATACTAATAAAAAATAGAATATTAGTTGATATATCTATCGAAAATAAACCACAGGAAACCGCCACACAAATGAGAATATTAGTCGATCACGTGATCAGGAATTTACATCCTAGATTAAAAGACACCCTGAATCACATTACTATTCGAGAACTTTCAGACATGAAAAATATTCTGTACAACGAATGCAGAATAATCATGGAAGATTTATACCCCCAAGGTCATGGTAGAAACTACCAGCCCCACCATTATAAACAAAACAAACCCCAAAATAAACCCGAAAAATATCAAACCCATCAAATAATAATTATAATCATCCTAATTACAATAAAGTCCCCCAATATCATCAACCACAGAACGATTACCACCAAGGATCTGTTCAGCAGAGATATAATAGAAACTATAACCCTCAAAATTACTACAAAGACCAACAGCCATATAGAGGTCATAGTAACCAAATAAGAAACCCATATAATCCTTCAAATTTTAATTTTAATAATCAACAACAACAACAACAACAACAAACTTATAACCAACCCCAACATCAAAATCCAAATTCTCAAAACACTGTTTCTATGCGAACAGTGAAAAGTAACAACTTCCATCACCTGGAAGAGGAAAATCAGGAATTAAAAACAAGATTGGCGGAATTGGAAACGAAATTTGAAAATTTTTTAGGAGTAGGAGACCAAAAAAACGGAACCACCAGACAATGCCCAGTATACCATCTAAATCTTTTACATGATTCTCCTTCATTTCAAGACAATACTGGCGACCATTGGTTAGTGGATACAGGATCCGAAATTAATTATATAAACCCCCGTTCCGTACCCGTAGGAACTGAAATTAAATCGGAAGAGTTCATAGTCATCACCCCCGTAGGAAGTGAGAGAGGAAATGGCTCAGTGCTAATTGATCTTGCTCCTAGGCTAGGGTTGAGAGATGAATTTTTAGTTAGATTTAAGATATTTAAATTTAGTCAAAAATATGAATTGCTATTAGGAATGGATACAATGGAAGCATTAGAAACTAAAATTAATATTACAAAAGATATAAAAGAAATTAAATTTAATAAATTAAAAATAAAAATATTAAATGGTGAAATAATGAATATTGATAGCAATGAATTAAATATCATTAATAATAAAAAAGAATTATATCAGTTAGTAAGACATGATCACATAGAAAAGAATACTAAAGTAAAATTATTTGATATTTTAATAAAATATCCAGAAATTGTTAAGTCGGAAAACGAAAAGTTAAAGCCAACAAACCTTTTGAAACATAAAATTAGATTGAAGACGGATAAACCAATTTATACCAGAAATTACAGATACCCACAATATTTTAAGGAAAAGGTCGACGAAGAAATCAATAAATTGTTAAAAAATGGTATTATCAGAGAGAGTAATTCCCCTTACAACAGCCCAGTTTGGATAGTCCCAAAAAAAGAAGATGCATCGGGTAAAAAGAAAATTAGAATGGTGGTTGATTATAGGAAACTAAACGCTGAAACAATACCAGATAGATTCCCTCTACCTAATATAGAAGATTTGTTGAATAAACTGCATGGATCAAAATATTTTACAACAATTGATTTAACTTCAGGATTCCACCAGATTGAGATGTCGAGCGAGTCCATTGAGAGAACTGCATTCTCGACAGACACAGGTCATTATGAGTTTCTAAGAATGCCCTTCGGGCTGAGCAATGCACCTCCTACATTCCAGCGTGCAATGAACTCAATGCTATCTAACACCGACAACACGCTCGTCTATATGGATGACATAATTATTTATTCTAAAACTCCCGAAGATCACCTGAAACATATTGAAACCATATTAAGAAAACTAAAAGAACATTCACTATCTATTCAACTTGATAAGACAGAATTTATGAAAACTGAATTACCATTTTTAGGGCACATATTAACAAAAGATGGAATTAAAACCGACCCAAAAAAAATTAATGCGATAGAAAAATTTCCTTTGCCAAAAACCATTAAAGAAATTAAACAATTCCTTGGAATGTCAGGGTATTATAGAAAATTTATAAAAAATTATGCTCAGATAGCAAAACCTTTACTAATCAGCTACGAGACGAGAGTAATATTGACCCTACCAAATACAAAAACGCTTTTGAACAACTTAAATTACATTTAATAAATGCCCCGATACTTCAATACCCAGATTTTAACTCCCCCATGTTACTAACGACAGATGCTAGTAATACAGCACTGGGAGCAGTACTTTCCCAAATTTCAGAAGGGAGGGATCACCCTATAGCGTTCGCCTCTCATACTCTTTCCGCAACTGAACAAAGATATTCCACAATAGAAAAGGAACTCCTTGCCATTGTGTACGCTTGCAAACATTTCAAACCATATTTATACGGTCAAAAATTTACAATAATCACAGATCATAAACCATTACAGTGGTTGTTTACGATGAAAAATAATAATACAAGAATTATGAAATGGATATTTTTATTGAGTGAATTTCAGTTTGACATAAAACATACTGACGGAAAAACCAATTTTGTAGCTGACGCTCTAAGTAGAATTAATATAGAAAATGAATATGAATTAAATGTAATTGATGAAATGGATATAGATCCAGATGAAGAACTAGACAAAATTTTACAAGAAACAAGTAATGTAGATTGCCACTAATACCTCCAGAAGACTATGATGAAATTTTGCAAGAATTACCTCCCCCTCAAAATGAACAATTAAGTTTAGCTCCAACCCAACATTCTCAAGATTCAAGCAATGAACAGATTCTTATAGTACCAGAAGATAGAGCAATAAATGTTGAAAAATTCCAAATTTTAATTCAAAGGGGCTCAGCCAAACCCATTATTACTAAACCCTTCGGTAAGACAAGAATTTATTTAGAAACTCCATACCCTTGGAAAAATAACCTAGAAGAAACACTTCTTGAACTAATAAAACCAAAAACCGTGTATGGTGTCTATTGTGAACCAAATGTTGAGTCTGTAAGGACTGAATTTGAAGCAATATACAACAAATTGACAGAAATAATAATTAATAAATTCCCCACCGTAAAAATAAAAAGATACAAAAGAAAACTAATCGACGTATTAGAAAGAGATGAGCAAGAAGAACTGTTAGAAACGTACCATACAGGAAAATCATACCATAGAGGTATAATAGAAACATTTGAGAAACTCAAAAGAAATTATTATTGGCCCAATATGAAAGATGACATATCTGAATTTATAACAAATGTTCTATTTGCAGGCAAGTGAAATATGAGCGAAAGCCTATTAAAACTAAATATCAAATAACCCCAACAATGGAAAGACCTTTTGAAGAAGTAACGATAGACAAATTAGAGTTTGATTCTCATAATATAGTAACCATAATAGATACCTTTTCAAAAAAACTTTTCGCAAGATTATGTAAACATGTAAATGCAATTAATATATTTCAGGTACTAACCGAATATTTGGCCCTATTTCCAAATCCCATTAGAATAAAAATGGACGAAAAGAATTTATTGATAGGAATAACTTCATACAACGCCTAACCACCCTAACTCCCTAGGACTCTTAAATAGAGCCCAATCAACTTTGATTGAAATCTTAAGAGCTTTCAAAGAAGAAAATCCAAGAAATGATTTAAAAATAAATTTAAATTTAGCAACACTAACTTTTAATAATTCAATCAATCAAACGCTTAAACTTACTCCAAACGAGATTACCTACGGAATCATAAAAGACCCTGAAAAGAATGAAGAATAATTAAGGAACAGCTTGTAAGTGAATATCACAAAACATGAATAATGTCCATAATAAATTAAAAATAGCCATAAATAAAGAAAAAGAGGAAAGAACCGACAAATTAAACAAGAATCGGGAGGATCCTGTGATAGAACAAGATAAACCTTATGTCAAAAGAAGAATAAAGGATAAATCTGAAAATGTTTATAAACCTGTCATACCATTTATAGATAGAAATAAAACCATAAAAGTTCATACTGACAATATTGCTAGAAAAAGAAAATCTAAACGAAATCGCAAGAAAAAATTATTTGAAACTGTTTCAGATGGAGAAATGGTAAGTGACCTCAGCGATATTGATAGTAACTTCAGCATATAAAGTAACCAATGTTCAGCATTCGTCAGGACTTATAACATTTAAAATTCCGGAATCGAAAGTAATATCAGAATATAAAACTATTATACATTTTTTAGACTTATCGAAATTAGTTGATGAATTAAGTAGACTTAGGTTTGCCCTAAAACCCAAAAATAATACAGTTGCACAAGAAATGGCTTTTAAACAATTAAATTTCCTCACGGATAAAATCAACAATATAATACCCAGAGGTAACAGAACCAGGCGTGGAATAATAAATGGCTTAGGCAGCGCTATCAGCTGGCTTACTGGGAACATGGATGCGGAAGACAAAGCCCACTACGATAAAATAATTGAAACTTTAGAACATAACAATTATCAAATGGAGCATAACATTGCCAGTGAAATAAAAATTAGTAAACAATTAACAGAAACTTTTGAAAAAGATGTTAAGTTATTAAATAAAAATAATGCTAAATTAAGTGAAGTCACCAATACAATGGACAGACTACAGACAACAATGTATTATAACGAACTATATAATGTTCTTACTTATTTAACTATTCAAGTAATTGACATAGAAAATTCTTTGGAAATGTGCAGAATGGGAATCCCTCATTCTAACATAATTAAACAGACAGATATTGATGATAAGACCCTAATTTCAAATGATTTAGAAACTACCTGGCTGACTAGCAAAATCTCTTGTACAATCAGACAAAATATAATTCATTATATAATATCAATACCAAAACTATCTCAAGTCTATAATACGATATATCTTTTATCAGTCCCGATTAAGGACAACAATCAAGTTATAACTACCCTAGTTAAGCATAATCTTATATTGTATAATATTCACGAAATGTTCACTGCTAATTGTACTTTTATTAAAACTAATTACTATTGTACTAACCTTAGGATAATTAATGACACTTGTATCTTTAGCGCTTTAAGGAATAATCTTTCACAATGTATTTCTACTAATATTATAAATCCTTCTCCTATTATTAAATATATTGACATTATTGATGTTTATTTAACTTTTGATATATCTTATGTAATCATATCCAGCAATGGAACTTTTCCTGTTAATTTACCAACTACTTCTATTATTAAGTTAGATAATAAGGAAATTATTGTAAACCAAACTAGAAAATTTTATATAAATTCTGATACTCTATCTATTAATCATAAGCTCACTAATTTTAAAATATTAAATATTACATTTGACAAAATAGATGTACCTGTAATATCACATGAAGAGTTTGAAACCTTAGAAACTAGTTATCACCCAATATTGTATTCTACCCCATTATTGCTTGTATATATTACCATCTCCTATTTTATTGTAATTCATTTAATTCAACTATATTATAAGGTATTGAAAATTTGTAAAAACAGAGGATTTCCAAGCCCACCTGTAAATCTCCCTCTTGTCCAAAATGACCCAATTTTCTCTCAGAGTTCGAATTTTCAGAAGGGAGGAGTTATGAACCCACCTAGTCCTCAGATACCTCTTAGTCAGCATTCTCAGAGATCTAGTATATATATTCCTCAGATCTAGAATCAGTTCAATCAGTTCAGTCATAGCCTTTGTACATAGTTGTTTTCAGTTTAAGATCTATTTGTAAGTTTGCTTTAAATAAAGTTTTTAAAAAGTGAATTAGTGGTTCCAGTTATTTATTTGTCTCAAAGTGCAACAGTTCCTTTTAAGTTTTCATTTTTAATGATCCTATCGATTGTGCGTTGAAAAGCTGCTACACCGTTGGTGACTCCAAAGGGTATCCTTTTGAATTCCTAAAGTTGGCCCAAGCTTCAAAGGCAGTATACTGCTGTTCATCTGTTCTTATAGGAACCTGGTGATATGCTAATTGGAGGTCAATTTTCGAATACCATTGAGATGCCAACAGGTGACACAAATCAAGCGACTCATAGTCAAAGCAAACATGGTATGACTATACGGCCCTCACGTGAAGCAGAAGTAGGGGTAGAAAGTAGACCACAAGAAGAAGTAGGGGTAGGAAGTCCAATCTTAAGAAGAACTACAAGGACCCGTTGCTTGCCCCGTAAATATGAAGATTACGATCTTTACTAGGCAGGGGGTGAATGTAATAATAATCATATTATTATTAACCTTCACATGTGAAACTATCTCACATGCTCATTCCATACATTGTTAGTATATTCTAATTAAGTTCAATAAAGCCTTATTTCAGAAGGTATTCTTATTACAACGCTTACCCATTACCGTCATTAGAGAACATTGCTTCAAATATAGCCAAGTACAATATCCACAGTACTGTGGGCTTAAACAACGCTTATTACCAAGTCCCAATCCGAAGAGAAGACCGATCTTACACTGCTTTTGAAGCAGGAAATAGATGGAATTAAAACTAAAGAAGGTCTAGAATGCGTCAACATATATTTGGATGACATAACAGTCAGTGGAAAAGACCAAAACGAACATGACCAAAATTTGAATAGATTCTTGGAAGCCGGGAAGAAATACAACCTAACTATTAACAAGCAAAAATCTCGATTCAATTTGAAATCCATAAAAATTCTTGTGTAACATTTTTTTTTTTTTTTTTTTTTTTTTTTCAATTTTTGATTGTTTTCCTTTGTTTTTAGTACTTTGCTGTTTTAATGTGTAGTAAATGATAAATGTGTGGCATTGTTGTAGTAATGGCATTGTTTAGTGAGCCAGATATAGTCGCCCAAATAAAGAAAGCGAGATTAAGGTGGCTGGGACACGTGGGAAGGATGCCTGCAGTTAGATTTCCTAGAAAATTGCTTAAAGAAAAGCCAGAAAGTTTTAGAATTCGAGGGCGGCTACGGTTGAGATGGTTAGATGAGGTGAAGCAAGACCTCCGTCAGGCAGGCGTTTGAGGATGGCGCCGCAACGACGCGGATCGAGATGGTTGGAAGAGACTTATTAAGGAGGTTCTGGTTCTGCTCTAAGGACTGTCGCACCGATTAAATAAATAATAATTGACACAACTTTATCGAAAGAAACTAAATATAAAACTTCTCCGTCGCACTTGAAAGTCTCAATTTTGAGAACTAACATTCTTTCCAACAAGATCTTTTGTCTTTGCTAGAGTAATTTACGAGAAAAAATAAAAGAGAAGTAATATTCCAAGTATTTGAGCAGAGCAAGAAAAAGAAATTAATCTGACTAAACAATTCCAAGAGAAGCAAATACGATCTAAAGGGAAGAATCAGTATATGGATAAATACGATCTTATTCAATAGATGAAAAAAAAAAAAAAAAAAAAAAAATAGGAGTTCACGTAGCTATTTTGGTTTTATTTATATTTTATTTTTTCGTCTGCTCAGAAACTTAAAAAAAAAATCAAAAGTCAAATGCTGATATGGCGGATATGTAGTTAAATATGCACAAATATGGAAAATAAAAATAACTCAAATTGATTTGGAATATATACATTTTGACAATATTAGATGTTTTAGTTGGCTAGGAGAAATATGCAAAAGCATATATTTCACAGCCCTACATATAACCCTCAAGTGGAGAGATACAATGGAATAATTTGGAGGACAGTTTCTCTTGTACTGAATTCAAGAAGTTTACCTGGTGTCCCGGGGTCCCTGGGGCTGTGGTGGGGGTGGGGAGACTTACCTTTCTCACTGGGCGTTTTAGCTCTGATGATTGGGATGATGTGGACTTTTCCATGAATAGTATATTGTAAACATTGGTGGATTGTACCGATGTAGTAAGGATTTAAACATGGTTTTTATCTACATCCTCCGAAAAATCTCGTGATGAAAAAATTAAAATAAATAAATAAAACCAAAAAACATGTGGGATTGGGGCGTCTCCTACGCTCTTGGCACCTTGACTTCAAATACCATCACCATGCCTTCGGCTCAGTCGGGTTCTGACCAAAGACACCTTCAAATCATATTATATTTTTTATACTTACCGAGCGTTGATGACCTAGACATTTTACGCTCTAAAACTCTAAAGAACAACAAGAGGTTTACCTATAACACAATGGGGAAAGGTTCTACCTGAAGCATTAGGATCGATCCGGGTATTACTCTGTACGACGACCAATGCTGCACCTCATGAAAGGATGTTTGTCCATAACCTAAAAGCAAATCTGGAGTAGCCCTACCGTTGTGGTTAAGTAACCCTGGTAAAATACTGGTTCAGAACTTCGTTCGACGGAGTAAGTACGATCCTCTTGTCCGAGAAGCAAATCCCAAATATGCATTTGTTCGCCTACCAGACGGAAAGGAGGCTACAGTGAACCTGCGGCGCCTCGCACCAGCCGGGGGTCCGGAATCGTGCTATCAACAAGAGGATAAAGACGATTTGGAAACAGATGATCGTCCTTGGGCAGCCGAAAATCGCCAGACATTACCAGCTATTGATCCTATCAGCAAGGGATCCGAATCCATGGGAGAGAAAGCTCAGCCAGCTAACAGCCCAAACCAAGATAAAGGAAGCCCTCAAAACGCCCGTCCAGAACAGACTCCTTCGAACGAATCAAATCCAAGCACACTTCTAAGATCTCGTCTCAAAGGACCTCCATCGTACTTATCGTCGGGATTGTGTTCTGAAATGAAGGGGGGAAGAGTATGGTATAAATTTAGACTTCATAATTCTTAATTATGACGGCATTTGTAAGTAACACATGTTAATATAGTCAGTTTTATAGGTGTGATATCAGTAATATGTATTCCTTAGTTAATGATTATTAAAACCTTAGGTAAGAAAAGGTGTTATAAATTCATTACAATTATAATATTATAAAGTAGTAATTCTAGAACATATTTATCATAAAAAAGCATAAAAAGTGTGTTTTTTTTTTTTTTTAATAAATGGTCTTATGTAGTTGGCTTCTGTAACAGAAATCTCATTGGGGAAGCCAACTACGAGTTAATTCGCACGCAGACACGCTTCGACCTGTCGCTTCTCTAAAGCAGAATCATAGATTTTCCCAGAAGCCACCTATCGATATTAGCACTGATATATTTCGAGTTTTATCGTAGCTGCACAAAAATGGAAAGTAAACATAGGACGAGATAACTGGTAGTTGGCGTCCTAGAAAATAACACAAGATTGCGTACTCCTAGAGCAGTTATCTCGTAGTTGGCAGTTAACGTGTTAAGGTGCATTCACACTACGCTGACGTGACGTGTTGACACGCGCTCTACGACTCGTGCTAAGACGTCAGCGTCAGCCATTGTGTGCACACTGTTCTGACGTGTCGGGACGAATTCATGCCAGTTTTTATTTGGTTTTCACAAGGTGCACATCGTTGCGGAATGGATATGAGAATTTTAGATGCTTTAGATGAAGAGGAAGAGTATATTGCTGTGTTAGCAGCTTTTATGGCCGCTCACCACTCAAGGAGAATATGGGTGCACCCTATAAATAGTTGCAGACCGATTTACGGGGAGTTTCAGCATCTGATGCCTCAGCTATTAGAAGACGAAGAACGTTTTTTAATTTACTTTAGAATGAGCAAAGATCAATTCTATGCACTTCTAAATATGGTTAGAGGGAAAATTGAAAAAAACTGTACTCAACTGAGAGAGAGCGGTTTAGCCGAAGAAAGATTAGCATTGTGTTTAAGGTGAGAAATAAAACTACAATTCACTAATTAACATTAATTTTATTTGGATATATATATAATTGGATATATAATAAACAAAGTAAAAAAAAAATATATATATATGAAACAACATTATATAAACTTTTATGCTGAAGGAGATGTAATAATAATAAATATTTCTTTGGCATAACGCCTATTTATTTTCATTTGTAACTACATGTTTCGGAGACAATGCTCTACATAAGGCTTCTCCTTATCAGTGATTACCTTCACATTGTCTATTCTCACATGTCAGATGGAGTCATACTATTCCAGTAGTACGGCTAGAAACAAGTGAGAATAGACAATGTGAAGGTAATCACTGATAAGGAGAAGCCTTATGATAGAGCATTGTCTCCGAAACATGTAGTTACAAATGAAAATAAATAGGAGTTATGCCAAAGAAATGTTTAATGAAACAACATATTTACATATTTAAAAAAACAGGATGTCCACTGAATCCTTTTCTGCGGGGGAAGGGGTCATTTCTTGGGGACTGGAAGAAAAGGATGACGATGAATGAGGATAGTAAACATGTTGTGAGAAGGAGGGTGAAGGGACAGGCGATCCTTCTGTATTCCTCTGTACATGTTTGGCGCGTTGTAACTCCCGAAATTCGGCCTGGAATACAGCATTGCCTATTTCCATTTTTACACGCACCTGCTCCTCGAGACTCAGTCTTTGCACAGTTTTGGACAGACTGAGGAAATACATGTCCATTTCACTGTAAGCCGACATTTGTGACCTCATGCGGCTATTTTCTTTCATAATGGCCACCATCTCTGTCATAGATGTTTCCATTTTCCTGTTTTTCCCAGTGAGTGGGACACGGAAATGGCGTGGCGATGGGGCAGAAAGAGGGAGAGAAATTGGTTGAGTAGGCCGATCACAAGGAGATTAGTTCTTCTCAAGTGGTTTGGGCGGTAGGGAAGCTGACAGTTCCACTCGAGGAATTTCTTCTCCATCCGGCGGATCCTCTTCTGTCGGCTCCATATTTCCACGAGTTCTAGAAAATGCATAAAATTAAGAACTCATTTTTTTACAATTATTATGTTCAAACAAAATTGTATACATACGTTCTTTTCTCGAGAGTATGAGCAAGAAATCTCATTTCATCCTCGTACTTCCACTTGACTAAGTTTTTTGTTCCCTGCCCTGATTTTGTTTTTCTCCTTTTCATCGCGTGCGTGTAGGCGTTCCTGAGTTTAATCCACAAATCCCTACATTCGTTGCCTTTGAAAAGAAACATAATTTAGAATATTTTATTTACAAAAATTATAACTAAAGAAACACTCTGCACCATTATATTCATTTAAATGTATAAATAAAACCGTTTTCTAAATACTTTATTATATTTACTAGTTATATGCAACATTGTTTAAATCAAACGGGCAATAGTTAGGAACTGAAAAAGTAAAATTTTTACGGTCACATAGTATTTCCATTTTCTCTTAATTGTATTTTTAATTTCTGTGTTACAGATATTTAGCGACTGGCAATTCATTTCGATCACTTGGATTTTCGGGTCGATTGGGATTCTCTACTGTAGGGAACATTGTCAAAGACTGCTGCAAAGCTATTTGGGAAGCTTTGCAACCTATATACATGCCAGAGCCCAATGAAAATAGATGGAGTAATATTGCAGCAGAGTATGGCAAAACATAGAACTATCCCCACTGCATCGGCGCACTAGATGGAAAGCATATTCAGATTCGTTGTCCTCGAGGAGGTGGCTCTTCTTTTTATAATTATAAAGGAATGCATTCCATAGTTTTACTGGCAATGGTGGATGCTAATTATAAATTCACAATTATTGATGTTGGAGCTTATGGAAGGAGCAGTGATGGTGGGACATTTGAGAGATTATCTTTTGGCAAAAAATTAATGACAAACCAAATAAATCTCCCACAAGATGCTCAGCTAACACCGACAAGTGATTTTTTTCCCTATGTTATTGTCGCAGATGAGGCTTTCCCATTAAAACCATACCTGATGCGTCCATATAGCAAAAATTCCATAAGCAGCGACGAAGAAAAAATTTATAACTACAGGCATTCAAGAGCACGACGCACAGTAGAAAATGCTTTTGGCATATTAGCGGGGAGATGGAGAGTGTTTCTGAAACCTATAGAAACTCAACCGGAAACATGTGATTACATAGTGTTAGCAGCATGTTGTCTTCATAACATGCTCAGAAGTTGTAAAACAATTACACCATTTGAACAGCAAGTGCAAGTGAGAGAGGAAGAAATAAGAAGTTTTCGAAAAGCGGAAGCGATTCGTGGAAATCATGTTCGTGAAGCTGTACTAGTGAGGGAAAAGTTCAAAAAATACTTCGTTTCTCCGGACGGGGCTGCAAGCTGTTCATAGCAATGGGACAGCATCCATAGAGGCAGAATGGCCCATTAATATTTTTTGAAACCTTTTTATTACTATTTATATGTAAGCAATGTATCATTTTTGTTGCTTTAATTATCTGTTGTGAAATTTACTTCTGCATTCATTTCATTCAAATAACAAATTTTTAATATAATACTTATTACAAATAAGTTGGTAGTTTTTTGTTTGCTGCCTCTGCCTATAAACTTTAATTTTACCTATGGTTAATTATAATAATACATAAATTTGTAAACATGAAAAAAAACTAAGCAAATCTAAATTATTTTTGCTATATAATAGATGAGAATTGGGGGAAACTGAGGGGACGAACGCCTTTTTATGTTTATGTTGTATTGTTACACACAACTTTCGTTTACATTTGTCAAGATCAAAAGGTAGCCGACTGTTGCCGCCATTTGACATACAAACAATTTGTTTGCAATGAAAAATTTAAATGAAACCCTAAATATATAAATTAATTTTAATTTGTTGGATCACTCCTTCGTCATTTTTTACATATTACAAGATAAATAACCCACTGTTGCTACCATTGATTAAAGAAACCAAATTTTATGCTATTGCAATTTTAAAGAATCACTAAATTAATAAACGTTCTTTTAAAGTGTTTGAAACATTGTTAAATAAATAAAACAGTCAACTTTACAATAAATTAGGAAATAAATGTAATTATTACCTGATATTTCCAGCATTCCTCCGATTGACTCCCATGCCTCGTTTCGCATTTTTTTTTTCCTGTACTCCTTCTCAAATGGGTCAAAAAGAAATGGATATTTCTTTACATGCTCGATGAGCTGCTCCTCAATGTTCATTGTTGACGGGCTGATGACTACTGACAGGATATGGGAATTTATATTTGGTGCGGACGTGTTAGAGAGTGTGTAGCGACACAGCACAACACGTCAGCGTAGTGTGAGCACTTCCTTTCTAAATAATGGTTTATATTTTTTCGTAACACGTCAATTGACGTGTCATCACGTCACGTCAGCGTAGTGTGAATGCACCTTTAAAGATGGCGTGCTCAACTGAAAGTTGACTTATACTTGAACGACAAAAGTTTGACTCAGTCAAACATTTCTTGATCCACAAGTAGATCAACTTTAATTGAAATTGAGGTTCTCACTAGGTCCAGTTAGCATTCTCTTCCACAAAAATGCACAAGAAAATTACTTGATATAAACCTCTCCATAAAAAAATCAAATGAAATGGTATATTCTAAATATACCTCAAAAACTGCCAATATATGAAGGCGGAAGATCTTGAAAAGTAAAATAAATGAATTTAATATCAGAGAAAGTAATAATCCAAATTTATTAGATAAGTATAAGAAGAAGACTTTTAAGTTCCTTCAGAAAGTTAAAAATGAAAAGGGCTAAGATACCAAAAATTTTGAAGATAAAAATATTTCAAATACTTGTTAAAACCATGAGGACAGCTTTTGAATTTTACAAAATTTAGGGTAAAAAATAAAATAGTTTTGAATTTATCAAACACACTGTAAATGCTTATTTATATGAAACATATAACTACGAAGAATTAACAAAAAGGACTTGGTGAGCTTTCTCATCTGTATTGGTGGACCAACATATGTTTCTTTAAACTAAAACTCCTTGCTGTTCCATAGTCACAATGAGGGCAAGAATGAGGTTTCTCACTAGTATGACGATACATTACATGTCTTTTTAAATTATTAGCTGTCACTGTCCCATATGTACAATGAGGACATTTATGAGGCTTCTCACCTGTATGACGGACCATTATATGGCTTTTTAAATTACGATTCGACAGTGTTCTGAAGTGGTAATATGGACATTTATAAGGCTTCTCACCTGTATGACGAGCCATTATATGTATTTTTATATAATCACCAGTTACTGATTTGTAGTCACAAAAAGGGCACTGATGAGGTTTCTCATTTGTATGATGGGCCGATATATGTTTTTTTAAATTAAAAACTGTAGCTGTTCTATAGTCACAATGAGGGCATTTATGAGGCTTTTCACCAGAGTGACGAACCATTATATGTTTTTTTAAATTATTTGCTCTTACTGATTTATATTCGCAATAGGAACACACATGATCTTTTTCATCTGAAAGACGGAACTTTATATGACTTTTTAGATTGCTTTTTGTTCCTGTTCTATAATCACAATCAGGACATTTAAGCGGCCTATCAGTAGTATGACAGGCTATTATATGACTTTTTAAATGACCTTCTCTTACTGTTTTGTAGTCACAATGAGGACATTCATGATCCTTCTTGGATCTATCAAGAGGCAACACACATTCCTTCAAATCTATATTGGCCTCCAAGGCCAGCTCTCTTATTCCCTTTGTCCTGTCAAGTGAATCCTGGGGACCTATCAACGATAAATGTTTTTAATAAAAAAAAAGCTTTATATCTCTAACACATATAGATAGATATTATTTGGTGAAACACAGATCATAGAAATACAATATATCTTGTGCTCACATAAAAATTTCACAGCTCCAATATAAACTGACAAGGGGACGTTTGCAGTTGTAACTCACAGATTTGAATGCCGATTTGTGTGTGGGTAGTAGGGACCTATAATAGTGCAAAACTAGAGTTATAGCCGCCAATGGGCATTAGGAACTGAGAAAAAAAATAAAATATGAAACTCACGTTTTATTTTTTTTCTCAGCTCTCAGTCAAGATAGAGAAATGATTCTTTCACGTTTAATTGAAGTTATGTAAGGTATTTGATATAAAAATACTTTTGTTATGCTCAAGACACCACCCGGCTTTAGGGTGCTCAAAAACTCTAAAAAAATGACAAAATTCCAAGGAAATCCGCTGTAAATCAGTGGAAACTTTTTTTTATGAAAAACTGACCTCAAATCTCGATTTAACAACCCATAAAACCCTTATATGTGAAATGTTATCAAAATAAAAAAATATTGATTTTTTACCCCTTTCGAGGAGGTTAAAATTTTGAAGTTGAGAATTCATCAACATTTTCTACCGGCCATAACAAATGCTGTGTTCAACTGACTGCAATAGTAATAGCATCACTAGAATCAGAGATGAGGAATCTGAAAATAATATCACTTTTTAGTTACAAAATTTTCCTCACCTATATTATATAAATAAAACGTTTTAAAATGACATATTTTTATTTCAAATTGCATAGAAATCCTAAGATTAGTGAATAATCTAAAATTAATATCAGGTTTCGGTTAAAAAAAATGTATATATTTTTTAAATGGTCTTATTTGAAATTTATTGTGTAAAAACTAAAATAATAATAGAAAAGGATCATTTTATATCAGTCTTATTTATATAATATAGGTGAGGAAAATTTTGTAACTAAAAAGTGATATTATTTTCAGATTTCTCATCTCAAAAAACATGTAGAAACTTAATTTTGTCGAAATGAAAAATAATTTTTTTTTACCTTTAAAATTTTGTAGGATTTTAGAAGGGTAGGGGCTGTCAATTTCTGAAAAAATGTAAATAATTTGCGCTATCTCACATATTTCGCAACTGATTAAGACAAAATTTTAAGGTCATCTAGAAGCCTTAAAACTGCATAGTTTAGCCCAAATCCGGAGGTTGTAGGATTTCCCTTTATTAAAATATCTCAAGTTATAGCTGACCTTGGATTTTTTCATTCACATCAGTTTTTGTCCACTAAAATCGGGAGTAAATCCAATGTTATAGGCATGGATAAAAAGCAGAATGTATGCTGATTCTAGTGATGCTATTACTATTGCAGTCAGTTGAACACAGCATTTGTTATGGCCGGTAGAAAATGTTGATGAAATCTCAACTTCAAAATTTTAACCTCCTCGAAAGGGGTAAAAAATCAATATTTTTTTATTTTGATAAAATTTCACATATAAGGGTTTTAAGGGTTGTTAAATCGAGATTTGAGGTCAGTTTTTCATAAAAAAAAGTTTCCACTGATTTACAGCGGATTTCCTTGGAATTTTGTCATTTTTTTAGAGTTTTTGAGCACCCTAAAGCCGGGTGGTGTCTTGAGCATAACGAAAGTATTTTTATATCAAATACCTTACATAACTTCAATTAAACGTGAAAGAATCATTTCTCTATCTTGACTGAGAGCTGAGAAAAAAAATAAAACGTGATTTTCATATTTTATTTTTTTCTCTGTTCCTAATGCCCATTGGCGGCTATAACTCTAGTTTTGCACTATTATAGGTCCCTACTACCCACACAATAATCGGCATTCAAATCTGTGAGTTACAACTGCAAACGTCCCCTTGTGAGTTACAAAATATGAATCCATCCAGAAAATACAAATTTTTATGAACTTAACTATAATAATATAGCATAATAATGTTGAGATAAGGCTTTATGTCTATTCAGTGTACAAAACACCATTTTAATCCAGATATAAAGTTATCAAGTTTTCTAGTTATCCTCAAAAATGAATTAGTTTAATGGGTAGTAATTTGTAATTGTTTGGTTCTTTCTACAATTCTTACCACTGCTTATTCCATTACTGAACTTTTGGATTAAAAAAAAAAAACACAAATTACAGTGAAAAAAAAGTTAAAAAGGCGATAGGCACAGTATCCACTAAGTAGCTCATTCTGTCAGTAAACCTAAAACTATAGTTCTCAGAGCACTAAAAAGGTACTGGGAGACTGATTCATACTCCAGACGTCACGGCTCGGGATGACTGAGAGCGACATTGGCTCGAGATAACCGATATTTGATTTTACAGAGCCTCAGAGATTTCCACTCTGTGCATTTTAGCTGGCTCAGTGGCTCTGGATTGCTCATGGGAAAGGGGTAAATCCACAAACTGTGAGACGAAGGTTTGTAGATTATAGGTTAACAGCCAGAAAATTAGCTCGGGAGCTCCAACTAAATCTACATCATTGCAAACATCGTTAGAATTTGCCAGAAATCAAGCATTGGGCTGAAAACGACTGGAGATGGTTCCTGTTTACAGACTGTCTTAGCTCCTCAAGTCTGGAGAAGGCATGGAGAGAGAGGGAGAGACACCATTATTTTACAATAAATTTTTCAGGGTGGCTCAGTTACAGTATGGGCTGGCGATTCATTTAATGGAAAAACTGAGCTGTACATTTTAGAGGAATGCAATTTGAATGCTGATTCATACATAACAAACATACTCCAGGAGTACATTGTTCCATTTGCACCATTCATGGAGGATAACTTCATTTTGAAGAAATAAAGGTGTTAGGAAATACCTACAGGAAGTTACAATCGAAGCTATGGACTGACCTGCTTGGATCCCTGACATGAATCAAATTTTACACATCTTGGAGGAACTAGGGAGACATGTTAGATAGAGAGTTGCTATTCCTGATAACCTTAATTACCTCAAAACCGGTTTAAGAGAATATTGGTGATATCATCAGAAATTTAATCTCGATCATAACCAGGTGGATAGAATCTTTATTGTTGGCAAGCAGAGGAAATACATGCAACTGATAACATGGTAGGGAAGACAAGAAGGGATTGTGTCCGGAATGAGATCAGTAGAGAGGATCTGAAAGTGCCATCTATAAAGACGGCTGGAGGAACGACAGCTAAAATGGTTTTGGCATATATGTAGAATGCCGGAGGAAAGAAGGGTAAAATGGTATATCTAATGATAACCCAGAAGGAAGATGACCTGTTGGCAGGCTACGAATCACATAATGTGAATATATTGAAAAGCTGGGGAGAGAACGTGGAAGGACCAAGAACAAGATGAAACAGATGGCTATGGATCGAGAGGAATGGAAAAGGTAGGCTGATGTGCGTCAAGCTCTACACTGAAAGGCACATAAGAGCTAGAGAAAGAAGAAGAAGATAACATGGTAAGCAAAAAAAACATGAACTTTAATTTTTCTAAATTTTTGAAAGTTTTCAATTTTATCAATAAAACCATTAATTCATTTATTTATTATTAGAAATTGTGCTGTTTAATGTTTTTTTAAAAATAATTTTTACAAAAAAAAAAAGAAAGAAACTATTTTATGTTAAATATCAAAAATCAATATTTTCTAGGTGCACCACTATTTTTGTACCTCAGTATATAATAAATAATTTGGTAACGTACAATGTCTAAAACACAATAATAATTAGAAATAGTTAAGCAATAGAAATAGAAATTAGATTTTCACATTAACTTACAAATATAAGGCAACAAAATGAATATAATACTCACAAAGGCATGACAAATAGCTCTTGCTTGTTGTAACACTGGATAAAGATTGGAAAAAAAGTTGTAATAAAAAAAAAGATTTGAGATATGCATTATGGTATAGAAGGATCAATACAATTATGATTGATAAATTATTGGTCACTTCTTTTGGAATTATTTTATTCAATGACTAGTTTCGATCATGGTGAATGTTACACATGCAAAACTAGCGATCAGGATCATAAAAAGCTATTAATAGGTTAGTACATACTTAACATCCCCAGATGACAAACCTACACCGAAGAAAACTTTTTGATCTCATATTACAGCCCAATATACATCAAAATTGGAAAGGAATTAAGAAACTTAGGTTTTCATTTAAAATAGACCCTTTCCAAAAAAGTGGTGTATATGAACTAAAATGTAATCACTGTGAAGCTAAATACATGGGAAAACTGTATTTAACGATCAGTTAAAGAAGATTAAAATAATGTATGAAGGCATGAAGTTTTCAATAAATTTATATGAAAATATATTTCAACAAAGACTCGGGGAGTGATTACATGGCTCATTCTGCCATTACATTCGACTTTCTGTCCCAAAGCGATTGTGGTTTTAATACGAAATTTCTTGGAACCGAAATGTAACAAGTAGCTGCAAGGTACTTTCATCTTTAATTTAAAGTAGCTTTTCCGTGGCTATTAATTCATTATAATGGTTAAATTTAAATTCAAAACATCAAATTCTATTTCCCTCAGGTGTCCCATAACATGAGTTGGTAACGGTAAAGGCGAATAAATTCTTTATTTTTGCAATTATTAACTTACTTTTTTTTCCAGTAGCTCTGATAAGTTTCAATATATTGAATTTTAGAATAGATAGTGAGATTAATTGCTTACAATAATGACAACTTCTAATACATGTTCCCAAAGGATCAATCTATTTCCCTTACATTTTTTGAAAAAGCCCACCAAAGCATAACCTAGATTCATTACATCATATTTCATGATGGCAACACTGTAGAACCGTCTTGCCAAACTGAGGGTAACATAACTTAATACAAATTTCCTCTGATAGTTTCCCCTATTTGGTTTTATTCCAAGTGTTCGACTCGTGTCATTTGAAATTCTATTACCCTTACATATCGATTTTTCAAAGAAGGTAAGTTCAATGCTTGTTTTATTTGCAGTAAAGTACATGTTTCCCTAGTAGTGCTGAGCTCCACTTTTTTTTTCAAATGCAAGATGTATTGTTGACCTCAAAATTCTATTTCCCTCACACCAATAAAAGTGAGGGAAATAGATTACAATAGGAACAACTGTATTTGAAATAAGATAAAAAAATACCTTTTATATTTATTTTTTTTTAGTTTAGACTCAACCCCCCCCTTTTTTTTCAATTTTGTTTTTTTAATTTACTAATAAATTTACAGAAAAGTTTCATTAGCAGATTGTAATTTCGAAGTTTAAAAGTATTTAATAATGTCTTACCATTTTAATTTTTTCTTGTATTACTTTTGTTTTATGTTTAAATGTTTATTTATGGTTAACTAATATATTTTAATTCTCTGATTGATCTCATACTTATTAACAATTCATTTGTAATGGGTAATATAAATATTTTATTAATTGAATTTTGAGTGTTTTCTATTTCCCTCACTTTCATGATTTCATTTCAAACATGATCAAAAATATACATATAGACTACATTCTATTTAAGATTTTTTTTGCTAGTACTATTAAATTGCTACTATAAAGATGTTTATAAAAATATTTAAAAAAAAAATTTATATAACTTTTTTCTAATAGAATTACAATCATGAAATTTCGACAAAATGAAAGAATGACACACATAATACATCAAGTAGAAAATAGTCTAAAATTTAATATCGATGATTGATTAGAAATAATAAAATTGTTCAAAACCGATCCCGATTTTTGTTTAAATAGCCTGATAAATATTTCCAATTATCCCATTTTAAATTTGTTTTCATAACTAAAGGACTTCCCATTTACCTGAATAAAAAATGTAGATATCAAAATGTATTTACTTGACTACCCCCCCCCCCCCCCCCTCTTTTGTCTCTTCACATTCAGTCTATTCTTGGTCCGGATATCTTTTAGAAGCCATTTTGCCTTTAGGTGATTATCAACATGTTTGATTTATTGACATACATTTTTATAATTTAATACATATAATCTGTAAAGTGCTGATGTTTTGAATTTTTTTTGGTATGTTTTTAAATCGGATGATGAATGTAGAAGTGGCAAACAATCATCAATCCTAACTGAAGTTTACGTTTCCATACCGTATTACAATATTTTCAGTGTTTTTGGCAGTAGGGGAAGGTGCTGTACCTAAAGCACAGTTGTACCAGTGGACATTTTTAATAAAGAGAGAGTGGGAGGAGGGAAATTGAAATTGTTAGGTAGGTAGTGCTGCAAGCATCTCTCTGCAGTTGCACGTACGTGTGTTTTCAAGTCTGTCAGATCAACAGTTTATTAGAAATTATTATTTTTAAGTTTTTTTCTTCCAAATCGTGACCAATGCAACCAGTGATTTAAAATTTTTTAAGACCTACACTTAGAAATTTTCTAAGCAGTAATATTTCATTGGGTTGTCCGATACATATATCATAATTTCATATGTTTTCATATCAGTTATCACTAATGGGTTTTGTGAAACAGAGCTTTCCGCACAACATGGCGTTCAGTTTTACCTGTGGACACCATTGCCAGCTGAACCTGTGGACAGATGGTTAAAGTGTCCACAGGTAGAACATATTTTTCTAGGTACCTTATGTAATCCAAATAGAGCAGGAAGGACGGGTTAGTCTACAGGTTACCTTATATATTCTAGCCATAGTGGGAAGACCAAGATTAATTTTGTGGGCCCGCCACAAAAGAAATTTTAACATGCCCATGTGGGATTTGAACCCATCACCTTTAGTACCGAACATGCCGAAACCCGTTCCCCAACTCGCTCAGCCATCGAGTCACCCGCCTTTAGAAGTTAAGATGAATGTTTAACATTCAGAACTAGCCACCATAAAAGTGGTGGATCTTGATCAATTCTTAATCTTATATAACTTCATATGTATGATAAACTAAGTTAGAATTATTATTAAGCCTCAATGCCAAATATTGAGCATGGAGATTAGGTAATAATGATCCTAGATTTTAAAGTGATCCATTCGGAGCTAAGCTACTAATAGTTTACAAGGGAGTAAATTTAAATAATACGACAATAAACATTCATGGACTGACTTAAGTGTTCCAATGTGGGTGTAAAAATAAAAAAATAAAAATTCAAAAGAGATTAGGTTGATGCAAAAATAATTTTATTTCCGTTTCATTATAAATTCCAATTGTGTAAACAAAACTAATCCACAATGCTAAGTTATACACATCATTTTAAAGCCTATTTATCTCGCTTACTTTCCTATATAATCCTTTTTTTTTAACATTTAATTCACTCCATTCAGAGCCTCCAAACAAAATGACATCTAGGAGTGATTTTCGGCAAATTTACTTTTATGAGTTCAAACTTGGCCTAAGTGCTGCACAAATGGCTCGAAATATTAAAGAAGTTTAGGGGCCAGGTACCATTAATGAATCTACAGTGCAGCGATGGTTTCAAAAATTCCGTAGTGGAAATTTTGACCTTTCAAACAAAGGTCGTGGCCATCCCTCTGCTATTGACAACGGCCAGTTAAAGGCAATAGTTGAAGCTGACCCAACCAAAACTACTTGAGAAATAGTGGAAGAACTCGATGTGGATCAATCAACAATCGTAAGCCATCTCAAGACAATTGGAAAAACAAAGAAACTCACCAAGTGGGTGCGGATTAGGAAGCGTATTAAACAGTGGCTGGATAAGCCCGAAAAACCAAAACATTTTCCAAAGCAAAGCTTACACCCAAAAAACCTATGGTCACTGTTTGGTGGTCATCTGCAGGACTCATTCATTACAGGTTCCTCAATCCGGGTGAAACTATCACTGCTGAAAAGTACTGTAATGAAATTAATGAGATGAACCAGAAACTATGTCGTTTGTGCCCAGCATTAGTTAATCGGAAAGGGCCAATCCTTCTTCATGATATCGCCCGTCCACATGTTGCACAGCAGACAATTACACGTCTTCATTAGTTGGATTACGAGACTTTACCACATCCTCCATACTCACCCGATCTCTCACCTACAGATTTTCACTTTTTTAAACATCTGGACAACTTTCTGTGCGAGAAGCAGTTCAAATCCCAGAAAGACATTGAAAATGCATTTCGAGAGTTTGTTGATTCCAGAGACTCTACTTTTAACTCTTCTGGGATTAATACATTAATTGTGCGTTGGCAAAAATGTATAAATTGTAATGGAAGTTATTTTGATTAAATATATTTTATTGAAGTTAAAGTGTGGCTTGTTTTTACTGAATACCAAAAACCTGCATTATTTTTGCATCAATCTAATAGAATAAGACACAGAATTCCAACTTCACTATTTATTTAAATGAAAATAACGATAAATTCAACGAAGACTCGGAAATGAAACTAATACCTCATGTAGAACATAGTCTAGAATGAATATTTGAACATTTGAAACCATTCTTTGAATAAAAGAATTCCAACATAAATGGCAAACAATTCATCAATCCTAAGAGTAAATTATGAACATCTTACATCTTGAGGTATATGTTTACATCTTATATGTTCTTTTACTATTCGAGAACATATCTCAAAGAAAATGTTTATTTTATCACATTCACTATCAATAATTGATCGGCTCTCCCTATAGCTATAGCACTCCCCAACCAATCAAACATATGACAGCATCTACATGCTACATTAACAATAAAATGGAGAAAAGATGATGAGGGATGCAGTCAAAGAGGAACACCACGTCTAAGTAGAAATACTATTACGTGCCAATGTTTTGACCAGCCTTGCAGGTCTTCTTCAGGGCTTTAATGAACAAAATACCATCGAACCACACTGGTGAGGAGACAAATGATCATCGCCCTTTTTCATAAGTAAAGAACTTAAATAATTTTAACTAATAATTGAAATTTTATTAGTTTATCTAAAAAAATCTTGTATCGAAGTATTCCATTGAGCATTATTTCTTCAATGATTAACTTGGTACCATTGCACAGATTAGGTGTTTAAAGCATAATTTGACATCCAATTTTTAATTTTACTCTATGAGTTGGTAAACCAGATGGAAAGAGACTATTAAGAAACTCTCGTGAATAATGGACTGCGTAATCAGTGCTTACAGCAAAAGGCCCATTAATCACATTTTTACACACAATATCAAAAGCAAAGGATAGACATTTTAGTTTGGTTTAATTATTAATCGGCAAAAATAATTTTATTGATTTCATCTGGTTGGATTTCATTTTTTAATCATAAAATTTTATTGTCAAAATTTCTGCCACTCAGAACATTTTACATTTAATTTTTTATTATTATGAAAAAAAGGAATGCATCATTCCTGAATGAAACATGTCATCCACAAATTATCGCTTTTTTAATGACAAATTAATTGAAAATCAGTAAATTTTATTATTGCTAAACCTTCCTGGAACTATAAGAACGGTGTGGTTAAAAGTTGTTACAGATTGGTTCAATAGTTTTTGTGGTTAGTGAACAGAAACGAAAAATGGCTTGTCCTTTTATATAATAGTATAGATTGTTATTGTTTTATTATCTTATCTTCCTGCTCAATATTTGGCACTGTGACTTAATAATAATATTAACCATTTGCTAGCATTACAATATGTATTTTAATATTGTTTTGTTTTACTGTTTCAGATATTTGACAAGTGATTGTACTTTCTCAGATATGCATTTGTCTCATCTTCTAGAAATATCAACTATAAGCAAAATAGTCAAGAGGGGTTCGTTGTGGAATCCGGAAATAATTACATTTGGAATGCATTCCTGCTCCAGGTACAAAGAAATAGGAATCAATCTTCAGGAAATTTGAAACTAACGCTAATATGCCAAAATGCTTGGGCTCCATTGATAGGAAACATAAGGTAAGGCTAAGATGATTTTAATTTAAAATTTGCCTTACCACGGTAGATCTGCAATTCCTCCTCTTGTTTAATATTAAATGTGTCTGCAATAAAAAAAAAAAAGAATAAGTTTTATTTTATTTGAAACATTATTCAACATATTTTTAATACTTCCTATTTCCTGTACTTAATCCGAAATCCTTTTAAGATAAATAACTACAACGCCTCAACCATAATAATTTGATTTGTATTTGAAATATATATGCAGTTTTATTTTGAAACATGCAAAAAAAGTAGATAAAATAATTTTATGTTATATTGATTCAACTATTATTTTCAGATTTCTCAAAAGATTATTATTATTTTTTTTTTTTAAATGCTTTAAGAAAGCCAAGAGAAAATTTACTAAATTATTTTCAAATAATTATAACTTTTGTTGTAGTGTTTAGAGGCTTAACGTCCTTATTAATTACAACCAGGGCAGGAAGGTTGAAATTAATTCTGTTAGTCAACAACAAAATAAAAACCGACCAGCTCAGGCAGGAATTGAATTGGCGCCGCAGAGGTTACAAGAATGCTGGGGTGCCTCACATTCCAGCACGGTCACCAACAGAAAATTTATTTAGAAGACACCACAAAATTCCTGTTAATAATAATAAAACTAATTTGTTAGAAAATTAGCTTTATTAACACTATTTATGTGAAAGACAGGCAAAATTTGAATAATTTTCAGTCAAATATAACCATTAGATCTCAATATATATCAATAATAATATTACCTCAATTAATGCGATAAATACAAAGATCACACATCATTGAGCGTTTATATAAATGGGATAGATTAATTTGTTAATTTCATCGTTTTTTTTAGATATTTATATTAGGGATGTGTTGATTCCTAGGAACTAACCACAGAATTGATTTAAAAATATTCTCTTCAAAAAAACAAGTATTGCCACTGCAAGACTAACGTCAAATTGTTGAAGGTATGTATAGTCTCTTGGAAAATAAAGGAATAGGATTACGATTTAAAAATGCCAAACAAAGCTGAAGCACTGAACAAATGAATGCAAACAATTACATTTGATTACCTCCATCTGGTTCGTAATCTGCTACTATTAACTCGTCTTCTTGTTTCACATGAATCAGCCTACCTACTGACAAATAAACAATTAAAAACAAACCTAAAAAAGAAATACTTTATTAAACAAATTAGAAATCAAATAAGAGAATATAAAATGAAAAAGTTTAGTAAAAATGTTTCAACTAGATTTAACTAAGTATCCAAAAAAAAGAAAAAAAGAAGAAGTTAAATAAGAAACAATATAATAATAATAAATTAAATACAGAAATATTAATAAAGTTAAATACAACTAATACTAATTACCAGGTCGTTCCAAAAGTCCAGTCGTTTTTTCATTAATTAAGATTTATTCCACCAATTAACCTATCTATCTATATGGCACAACCCTTGAATGGGTCCTGGCCTCCTCCAACATTTTATGCCAGTTGTCTCAATCTCTTGCTGCTGTTCTCCAATATCTCACTCCATCTCACTCCAAGTATGGACCTTGCGTTGTCACTAACACCATCCTGCCACCTCAGTCTTGGTCTGGCGACTCAGCGCCTAGCATGGATCTTCTCCAGTATCTTCTTTGGCATTTCCTCATCACTCATCCCCGTGATGTGACCAGCCCATCTGAGTCTACCTATCTTTATTAGCTGGATTAAATCGGTCCCGTTGAACAGCTGGTCTAGTTCCCGATTAGTCCACTGTCTCCAGATTTCACCATCACGGATAGGTCCAGAGATCTTTCTTAAAACTCTTTGTTCAAATCTCAGCAGGCTCAGATCATCGCTCTTTGTGAGAGTCCAGCATTCGGAGGCGTACATCAGCACAGGGCGTATGAGGGTCTTGTAGATCCTTACCTTGGACTTACATGAGATGAGTTTACTTCTCATATACCTGTGCAGCCCAAAGAGGCACCTATTAGCCGCTACAATCCTTTTAATTTCTTGGTGCATGTTATTGTGGCAGTCTACCTGGCTTCCTAGATATACAAAACTTTCCACACCCCTAAATGTGTACCCCGCTACAGTAACGTCATTGGCTTCAGCGTCCGTATGCAAATACTTTGTTTTGCCTTCGTTGATCTTGAGCCCCATCTTATGGGCGGCTCTTTCCAGCCTTATGAAGGACTCCTAAATTGAGCTTTGAGATTACCCTATCAGATCTATGGCATCTGCACACTTTTGTTTATTATAGTGCCTCCGATCTGAATGCCTGAGCTACGGATCGCTTTGTCCAAAGCGAGGTTGAAAAGGAGGCAGGCCGAACTATCTCCCTGACTGAATCCCCTTCATGAATGAAACTGGTCTAATAGTGCACCTTGTACTTGAACTACACACTGTACGCTTTCCATTGTAATTCTTATCAGACGAACAAGCTTAGGGGGCACCTCCATCGCTATCATCGCATCATAAAGGGCAGGGCTAAGGACAGTGTCATAAGCCGCTTCAAAATCAATAAAAAGATGATGAGTTATGATGTTGTATTCCCTAGTTCTTTCCAACATCACGGAGAGGTAAAAAATTTGATCAATTGTAGACTTATTTTTCCTGAATCCTGCTTGGTACACTCTCAATATGTTTTCTGCATAGGGAATTAGCTTTTGATATAGAATATTGGAGAGAATTTCGTAAGTGGTTGGAAGTAGGGATATGCCTCTATAATTACAGCATTCTAGGGCGTCGCCTTTTTTAAAAATAGGGCAGATCACCGTCATATTCCCATCCTGGGGCATACTTTCTTCCACCCACACTGTGAGAATTATATCTCTCAATGCCTTAAGCAGTTCATTTCCTCCATATTTGAAAAGTTTGGTGGGCAAGTTATCATGTCCTGGGGCTTTATTATTTTTTAGCTATTCTATTGCCATCGTGATATCATCCTCATCAGGTGGTTCCATTTTACCTAGTTATTTATAATTCTAATGGAGTTTTTACTATCTCAAAATGAAGGTGATCTTTCATTTCACAAGATACTCAAATGGGTTTTTGAACCCAAATAAAATAACAACATACAGAAAATATAAATGCATCTTCCTATCTACGGAATATAGATGAAGGTTCTGGAAACATTTGCAATCTCTTTGGAATATTTCTTCTTAAATAACAATTCTTTTATTTTTATATCAATTTAATAAAATTTAAAACTGTACAATTATATACATCAAGTAAATGTGTTTATAACGATTACAATAACATGTAAAAGCTTGAAAAGAACTACTCATCAGTAGTACTTCAATAAAAATTCTACACTAGAAGATCTCCAGGCCATCTTCTTTTCAGACGCCTCGGAGGATTATTGGGAATGGAGTGGGAAGCAAGTTTAGAAACTAATGGATTTGAGTGGTTATGGAGCTTACTATGAAAGGATATCTGGTTTGGGCTAACTCAGCAACATATGGAACATTAAGGTCTTTATGGATAAGTTTATTGGTGACTAAGTAAGGACATTTAGGATTTTTCGAAGGTTTTTGGATTTTAAGGATTGGATACGAGATGAATTGGATGAAATGAACTGTCCTCCATATTTGAAAAGTTCGGTGAGCAAGTTATCATTTCCTGGGGCTTTATTATTTTTTAGCAGTTCTATTGCCATCATGATATCATCCTCATCTGGCGGTTTCATTTTACCTAGTTATTTATAATTCTAAAGGAGTTTTTACTATCTCAAAATGAAGGTTATTTTTCATTTCACAAGATACTCAAATGGGTTTTTGAACCCAAATAAAATAATAATGACATACAGAAAATATAAATGCATCTTCCTATCAGCGGAATATAGATGAAGGTTTTAGAAACATTTGCAATTTCTTTGGAATATTTCTTCTTAAATAACAATTCATTTATTTTTATATCAATTTATTGAAATTTAAAACTGTACAATTATATACATCAAGTAAATGTGTTTATAACGATTACAATAACATGTAAAAGCTTGAAAAGAACTACTCATCAGTAGTACTTCAACAAAAATCCTACACTAGAAGATCTCTAGGCCATCTTCTTTTCAGAGGCCTCGGAGGATTATTGGGAATGGAGTGGGAAGCAAGTTTAGAAACTAATGGATTTGAGTGGTTATGGGGCTTACTATGAAAGGATATCTGGTTTGGGCTAACTCAGCAACATATGGAACATTAAGGTCTTTATGGATAAGTTTATTGGTGACAAAGTAAGGGCATTTAGGATTTTTCGAAGGATTTTGTATTGTAAGGATTGGATACGAGATGAATTGGATGGCTTAGTAGAGCCCCCAAAACCCAACTCTGTACTTCCAAATAGGTCTAATCACAGTCATGTAAAAAAGTCTTTTGTAATTAATTGGGA
Source organism: Euschistus heros (assembly GCA_003667255.2). Taxonomy (NCBI): domain Eukaryota; kingdom Metazoa; phylum Arthropoda; class Insecta; order Hemiptera; family Pentatomidae; genus Euschistus; species Euschistus heros. The sequence continues at coordinate 654,868 of RCWM02000471.1, read as the reverse complement.
GCTTTGAACGTTTGTCTAATAAATTCTGAAGTAGTCTGTAACGACGATCAGTTTCTAATAACAATTCTAAAATTGTTTTTACATTGTCTCAATTGTAACTTATAAACATATTATATGAAATAGATAATAAATGCTATTTGCAATAATAAATATATCAATATCCAGTATTTGTTGGTTTTAAAATATAATTAGTTTGCTTTGGTAGCTCTCATGTGAATTATTTTTTATACTAAGAATTTATTTTTGGATAGAGGTATCGGTATCAAGAATCGATATTTTGATATCTGTATCGGTACTGATAATTGAAACATTTTGGTACCGATGCAACACTAATTTATATTATTATTATATTAAAAGACTTTCATCACACTAGACTTAAAAATAAGAAAGGTAGTGTATTAGGTAAAGATAAGAAGGGTTAGTAGCTCAAAAGATAATAAGATGTTTCTCACCTTTATCTTCTTCTTGTTTCACGTGGATAAGCCGATCTGCCAACAAGTAAACAATATTACAAATTACCAGTGAATAATATTAGTATCATTAGAAAACTGCGGTAGGATAAATAAGACATGTATAAGTCAATATTACGATTATGGTTTATTGTTAATCCCATTTCTAAACATGAGGAAGAAATGATAAGAAATAAGGTATCAATATTCAATTCTTAATGGTAGTAAAATCACGTAATATATAAAGGTGGTAGGATGAAACAAGATTTGAGTATAATAAATATTGCGATGATTTTTTTTTTTTTTTTTTTTTTTTTCATTTATTGATACTTACAACTGTACAGAATAATATACAACAAGTAAATCTGTTGGCAGTGAATACAATGGCATGTAAATAACTTGTGAAGAACTACTCACTAGTAGCACTGCAATAAAATCTACACTAAAAGGTCTCTAGGCCATCTACTTTTCAGACGCCTCGGAGGATTATCAGGGATGGAGGAGGAAGCAAGTTGGGAGACTAGTGGATTGGAGTGATCATGCAGCTTACTATGGAAGGATAGGTATCTGGTTTGGGCTAACTCAGCAACATATGGAACATTAAGGTCTTTAAGGATAAGCTTATTGGTGACAAAGTAAGGGGCATTTAGGATTTTTCGAAGGATTTTGGATTGTAAGGATCGGATACGAGATGAATTGGCTGGTTTAGTAGAGCCCCAAAGCTCAACTCCATACGTTCAAACAGGTCTAATAACAGTCATGTAAATAAGTCTTTTGTAATGAATTGGGAGGTTTGATCGTTTGTCTCGTAAATGTTGAAGTAGTCTGTAACAACGAGCAGTTTCTTGTCGCTTTAGTCTTGTATTTTTTTACTTAATTCATATTTATAAGAGATAAGGAGTAGTTAATTAAGATGGTGAAAAAGAAATAATAACTTAAATTTCATAACAGTTCCTCTACTCAAATGCGAGGGAGGCTATTTGGAGAACTGTAGATAACTAACCTACCCCCTTCCATAACAATGGAAAAAAAAAAAAAAATCAATAAGGTACAAAATTTCCAATGGTCACAAGGCTTTGAGGTTGGTTAGAATAACATATTTCTCAACAGAAGCCTTTACCACAGCAATGTAACCTCCGCTAAACAGCTCTATGGTATAACTAAAATTTTTAAGTCAGAATAGGCAATCAGCTTTTTTCAATCAGAAATATGAACTATGGTATTACATAAATAAAGTGATGACTAGAATAACCCACTGAAGAAATTTAGAAATCTGGTCCACACAATAGGGTTTGAAATTCTTAACGGAAAAGATGAAGTGCATCATGTTTTCAAAATGCAGAACACCAACCCCTTCTCCATTACTAACTTACAGAGGTATCAAACTAAACTTTTGATCTAGTTTTTGATTCTAAATTGAGTGGAAAGAGCATATCAAATGGTTAAAAGAAGAATCATTCAAGAGATTAAATGTTCTTTAAGTTCTTGCTGGCTGCTCTGGGGGTATTATCATGGGAAAGCATGATACAAGTTTACCCGTGCCTAATAAGATCTGAATTAGACTATGGAAGTTTCATTTACTGCTCAGCGAACCTTAGCTCGCTTTCAGCTATTGATTCAGTCCATCATGCTGGTTGTCTGGCAACAGGTGTGTTTAGAACTAGTCCCGTATCTAGCATTTGTTTTGAAGCTGGGCAAATTGGTCCTCTAAAATTCAATAACCAAAATCCAGCCCAAAAACCTGTATTCTAACCAAAGCACAGAAAATATTTGGAAAACTGGTGACTGCCTGCTCCATTAGGAATTAAAGCCAAAAGATATATCAAGATATTCAAAACCTGGAGCCTACAACCGAAGATTGTTGATTTCCCCCATGGATCCTTTCAAAACAGATCTTACTTTAAAAAAATATTCAAAAATTAGCACCTCTGACATAATATACAGAACATAATTTAAAAAAATTAAAGAAAAATACAAAAATTTTAAATCCATTTTTACATAGGGCTCAAAATAATACTACAATGTTGAGTGTTCTGTTGTTATCGACCCTACAATTCTGAAATATAAACTTTCACCAACCACTATCAATTTCACAGCAGAATGCTGGGCTATTTGTGTGGCGTTACATTACGTTATGCAACTAATTACATTTACACTCCCTTTCTGCTATTATGTCTATTCTCAACATATATACCAAGAACCCAATCATACGAAAAGCATAAGAATATGCCTCAATGTTAAAGGACTCGCGGAAGAACTCTGCCCCTACCTGGATACCGTCCCATGTGGGGATAAAAGGGGATGAAGCCGCAGATGTGGCAAGTAAGTTCTTTTTCAGCAGAAAGGACTGGAAAGAAAACTGTCGGAAATGCTTGGTGATAACAAATCCACTATCAATTATAATAAAATCATCACACAAACAACATAACTTTAAAAAAAAAAAAAAAAAAAAAACCAAGTAACAAGAACATTGAAGACCACTATATATGTTTCATTCAAGGAAGACCACAGAAGTTGAGTATCCAAAAAGACGGTCTACCTACCTACCTAAATGCTATCAGTATTTGGCAAGGTATATATAGTAATGTTAGTGATGTTGGCTAATTGATTATTTCATATATAGATATGATAACAAAGTGATAAGGCAAAAGATATTAATGTTATCTAAATAATTTTATTAAAAATTATTAAGATACAGTATAGTTAAAAGCCATGATAATGAACTCAAGTATTTTCATATCATTTTGTATTTTTTAAGTTATCATATTTTTTTTTTAAGTCTTCAACATATATTTAACTTATATTAATACTACATTCTTTGCAAGTAATCCCGTCTTCAGGCACAATTTAAATTCTAAATTTGTCATTATGCTTCTTATTTCACAAATGTCTTATGTCCACTATTAAATAACTCATACATTCAGTAACTACACTCTAGCTACACCACCCAATCAAATTTGCCTTTAATATCTTAACGTTTTCATACAAAGATAATTGAACTTATTAATCTTAATACTACATACAAAAATACCAACACCCTCAAAAAATTCAATTTATCCATTTTTAATTTAGTTGCATGATAAGAGTATTAAAACTAGTAATCAAGATAGAAATTAAATAGTTTTGTTACTAACCAAGATCCATCGCCAACAAACAACCTTATCAAAAAAAAAAAAGAAAAAAAATAAAGAAAAAACAAAAAGGACACCACAAATCACTGTAACCTCCCTCATCCGCCCAATTAAATCTTGGCTTAACATGAGCTGCAAAACAATCGGGACACCGAGATTGTTTTCTATCCTATCTCTTTGATACCTATATGAGTTTCTGTGCACATAGAAGATAGGACGCGGCGTCCTATCTCTTTGATACCTATATGAGTTTCTGTGCACATGGAAGATAGGGCGCGGCGTCCTATCTCTTTGAAACCTATATGAGTTTCTGTGCACATGGAAGATAGGGCCCGGCGTCCTATCTCTTTGATACCTGGGAAATTTTCAAACTGGATGAGGATTCTATCTTTTTCAATGTTGTGTATTTTTCTTCCGAGATGGATCAAGCGTAAGTTGAAATTTATAAAAGGAAGGTTTTATTTTCGTTCTTTGTGTACAAATACGTTTATAAAACTGATCATAAAATAAGATATTGGGTTCATCCATTTAACGATGCGAGGTATTTAAAAGAAGCTTTCAGCACTATTTTCATAGAATAGAGGGAAGATGAATAAAAAAATTTCAGTTATTTTCGAATGTATATTAGTTCATTTAATGAATTGGCTGCAAGAATCAGCGATGTATTAAAAGGGCAAGAAAATGCAGTGAGAGTTCCCGTACCACCTTTGGAAATGATTGCAGTAACATTTTATAAACGCAAGAATATTATAGATTATTAATATAATTCAGAGATTATCCAATTATATGTAATGTTAAATAAATATTTGAAATGAAATTAATCGTTATGTTATCGAAAACTCACTGAAAAATCACAACATAGAAGGGACGCAGCGACGCACAGTGCGACGAATAGCCAATCTAGAAGGAAAAAAGTCATAATCAAAGTTAATGAAACTATTGTGATAGTTGTATAGTAAAGTAGTTTATAGGAGGAAGAGGCGACTGACTTTCTATGGACATTTAACCCGAATGAACACTAACAGACTCACAAACAGGATCTTCACTACGACAGGTAGAGGGAAAGCCTCCAGGAATAAATGGATGAACACAGTGAAATCAGACCTGGACCAACTTAAAATTCCACTAGACCATTCAGGATCGGTCCAAATTTCGGCAGATGATTTTACAAGGAGTATTCTCAGTGCACCTTACCAGTAAAAAGAGCTCCGGAACCAACAGACCAAAGTGGACAGAGGAGAGAAGGCTTGCTCATAGCCAGAAAATGAAAGCTTTCTGGGCTAAGAAGAAACAGCAGACCCATATAAGGAGTCGAAACGAGCCCGGTGGTCCTAAGTAGGCCCAAACGAAAAGAAGAAGAAAAAAAAGTAGTTTATAGAACATTATTAAAGGTTCTTTCGTTTTTAGGAGGTGGGTTTCAAGGTAAAAACATAGATGAAAGCAGTACCTAACTCGATAGGTCAAGTTTTGTTAAAACTATTGATTCGTTCTAACTAAATTTGTGTATCATCGTATTGATATTTTTTCATTATTCTTTTGTAATTAGTGAATATAGGCGATCGTTATACCATTAAGCCATTCTCAAAATATTTTTTTTATAATTTGACCTATTATATAATTTTTTTAAAAGTGCCGTAAACTAAAGTATTTTTTTAACTAAAAAAATCTATTACTAAAAATAACCGTTCTGAAATTCATGGTAGAGGTCTCTTAGAAGGTATATGAAATAATCATGAAACATTTAGCTGCTTTTATCTGCTTTCTTGTTTGAAAACGAATTTTAAATTTCGCAAAGGGAATTGCTTTGTATTTGGCAAAACTGTAAGGGCATTGATTTAATATACATTACCATATTTGAAACACTTAAATCAGAGGATATTATTCCAACATCTTCAGCTGCATACTGAAGAGATATTTAAAATTGGTAGTAACGAAAATTAAAATGAAATAATAAGAGGCTGGGAAACCCAGGAAAGTCATATTTCATTTTATTGACTCCGATCATCAAGGAGATTGATAAAATCACTTTTATAATAATTTATAATCGTTTTACATACATTTATAAAGTTACGATACACAAAAATACATAAGAATTAATGTATGTATGCAAGTTTTTACTGTATGTATTGAACTTTCATTTAGATAAAAAATTAGTAATTTAAGTTTGTTTTTTACTAAGAAGGATAAATGTGTAATCGAAATTAATGAAACTGTTGTATTAGGTGTAAACGGAAGATGTTTATAGAGCAGTATTAGAGGTTGTTTTGGTTTTAGCTGTGGAATTACTAGTTCCTTTTTAAATGGAGACTAAAGCATAACTGAGTAAATAGTTTTGTTTAGTAGCAAACAGGTCAGTTTGAGTATCACAGAAAGATTTGAAAACAGTATCGTTTCATGATATGAATAGGATTAGTACACCGGAAACATCTCATTTATAAGATACGTAAAAAGACAGCTTGACCTGTTTTTCATTGTTTATTTTTTTAAGATAATTAAAAATAGTTCCTTTATAATAATAACTATAAATAATTACCCATTATGCAATCGTTAGAAACGAACTCATTATTAAAAAAAAATTAATATGATACATATAAAATGAATGGTGAGAAATTAAACCTTAATAAAAAAAAAAAAAAAAAAAAAAAATCGAAACCACGGATAATAGGGTCCTATTGCATAGTATTTTTCTTATGGTTGTGACTTGAGGGGTTTTATTTTACCTTATTTAAACTCTATAATATATGTAAATCAGGTTGCCAGTTCTGTTTAAGTGATTCAGACTTTTTTCCTTCTAGATTGGTCATTCGTCCCACTGTGCGACGTCTTGTGCACAACTGAAACGCGGATAGAAAAAAATGCAGATAGGGGAGGGTCAGCGGCAGCCCCGATCCTATCGAGATAGACCGAGTGTGTCCGATAGCTGTCGGCGTGCCATGTGCATTTGCCAATGGATCTCTGACTATCCGATTAAAAAACAATCTTTGCGTTCCGATTGTTTGCCAGTACCTTCCAGTGCCCATTTTCATGTGCACCAAGGCTAAGGGAATCCAAGTGAATATGGACGGCATTTAGCAGAAGGGAACCAATCCACAAAATATGCAAAAGTGAGTTAGAGGTGGATTTGGATAGGATTAGTGATTACTATTTTCCACAGTAATAGTTTGCTTATTTCATTTAACGTCACTTTATATAAGGCTATGTAAGTCAGATTAAAATTCTCAATACTTTCATACCAACCTAATCAACATAAATCACATGCAATCCCTTTAATTAAATTATTTAATTGAAAACGACGACTCCAACAAATTCGTCAAAATTGCACTGCACGGACGATTGTGCTGCATCATTTTTATTTTCACATTCATAACAGCTGTTAACACCTTAGTTCCAGTCTTAGAATTGGGCACAATTTCATTACATTGTAATCCGATTAATAATTTCGTTAAAATCGTCTTTCTTAATTACATATTTATGTATTCCTCCAGTTAAAAAGTTAAATCATTAATTTCTAACTGTTAGCGCGCCTTGAAAATTATAGCAAGTTAGTAAGAAACATAATCATCAAATTTCATTAAAAATCGGCTTAGTCGTTTTTAAATGTATATTTACGGCCCTCCCCCAAATCCAAATAAAACATCAGTTTCAATGTGAATTTAGTGTTTTCTTCATTGAAATTTTCATATTTACACTTTCCTACTGTGAAAAAGTGTAAAAGAAGATAACAACGATACTTTCAACAGTGTTTTAGATTTTTCTTCGTTGATAATTTTCTAATTTTCCGGACATGATCTTTAATTCCTAAGAAAATAGAAATCTGAGCATTAATTATAAGTGGGGCTGTGAAATATATGCATTTGCATATTTCTCCTAGCCGAAACATTTCTGTGGCACCTGTGCATAGTGGGCTGGAATACTGAATTAAATGTTTGAGATTTTTTCCTAAATCGTCCAGTTAAAAAAAATTCAAATTTGTGGGGCCTAAACTCTTGATAGTTCATTTCTATTTATGTTGGTGAGGTATCTTTCAGTTTGCTATGTCCTCTATGTGAGTCCGGATCATGCATTAATCTACAAACAGGGATGCCAGCCAGGACTTAATTTCCTGACAATTTATAATTGATATTTTTAACTAATTAATTAATTAAATATTAATCTAATATCTTCTCCAGAAGGTTATCGTGGGGTCAGAAATTAAGATTTGTTAATTGTAAATAAGAGTAATCAAAGTAGATTAATTATATGAGTGACATGCAACTTGGTAAATGAATTTTACTATTGTTAAATAAAAATCCAGAGATATATTTAAACCAGGTGTTGACACATACAATTACAGATAGGAAATAAGGATCATTAGTTAATCAAAAAACTTATATGGTAACAAAGAACTTAATCTAGACTTATCTTAAGGACAATGCTATGTTGTGGGGGAAAGCGGGCGGCTACATGGCGAGAATCCCCAGGCTGGCTGGAAGGCCAGGCCCCCGATCTCCAGGAACCAGACATCTCCGACAAACTCCTCTCTCTCAAAGATCTTCTCCTAGACTGATCTCGACAATATTTTTCTATCCCTTTTTGATGTATAAGCTCCACCCCTCTGGACAAAGAACAAGCCCACCGACTTCCCAGTGTTATGATATTTAGAAATACTCAAAATAAAGAGTTTAGCCCGAATCTTAAAAGGTAAGGGACAAGCAGGTAGAGAATTTTTATTGTATGAAAGGATGTGAAATTTCGGACCACCCGTGGGGTGCTGTGGAGGTTGCTACCCTTTTGCCAACGCCCGAATTTATCTTTGTTATTTTCAAACTTATAGGTTTGATACATAGCAAGTTCTTGCCAATATTCTAATATTTAATACTAATCGTTCCAAAAAATCGAACTCTTAGCCCGCATTACACTAATCGATTTTGTGTGAAATGGGCTATGTGATTAATGTTAACGTGATTGACCTCTGAAAGCCAAGTGCTTAACTAATTTTCAGAGTTGAGAAAAATTAGGTATACATTATATAACATTTTTCCTTTTTCAAAAGTGTATTTTTGACATTATTTATATTTTTTTTTTACATAATAGAAAATAAAATAACATACACAGCATGCCTAAAGAAAAAATAATTATTTTATTGATAGTTTTTAAAATTCTGAAAAAAAAAAATCACCTATAATTTTCTTTCATTCGTCTTTTTCTTCACCTAAATCTGGGTACAGATCCAGCTTAGGTGTAGATTTTAGCTCTTCGTAGAATCCCCTAAATGCTGCACTTATATAGGGAAGAAGATCTAACAGAGCTTTCTTCTTTTCTGCCACTACCGGAAGTGATTCAACATATCTGATTGCTGGCTCTAATTTTTGTAGCCTGCCTTTTTTCAAAAACATATTGTTTTAAAATTAACATTTATATTGAGAGTCGACTTGTAGTATAGAACACCGCAGATATCTTTGTTATAGTTAAGCCATCTTATCTTCCCCCAATGCATGGTGCCCTTTTCATTATCTTTTTTTCTATTAGTATGTAGCAGTTCCTTTTGTGCAAAAGGGGTTTCGTAAACTTGACTCGCTTTTCACAAGTAGAAGTTCAAGATTGGAGTATCAGCCCATGATTCACTAAGGAATATCCTTTATTGTAATGGACGGAACACTTAGCCTGTTAGATGCAGTTAGATATTAGAAAAAAAATACGGTTCTGATGATGTATATAGCTCAAAATACGCAAAATTCGACTTAGCCCACTATGCACAGGGCCACAGCTTTAATATCATCAAAGTGTATATTTTTTTTTTCCTTTTTCCTCCTCATAGTAACCCTATGAAGAGGCAATTTATTTAAAACGTGTGCCATTGCCTTGCGAGGCATATTACACGCTTGGTTATGTTACAATTTTTATAGTACAATTTATTTTATAGTTTTATAAATACATAGGTATAAACAGTAGTAAATAAAAAATTATAATAATAATAATACGAAATAAATCAAATAATAATAATAATTCGAAATAAATAAATAAAAAAAACAATGATAATAAAAATAAAAATAAAATAAAATAAAGAAAGAAAAAAAATAAATAAAGAAATATAAGAAGGGAGAAATACTGTAATAATAAGCTCATAGATGAAGCGGCGCACTTCGAACCATAGATGTATGTCTTCTCAAACAACAACAAGATTCATGAATTATTTGTATTTGTATTTATTTTTATTTCAACTTATCAAAATTAATTGAATTTATGAATTTTTTGAATGGTATGTAATATTTATTAAAAATTGTAGTCTGAGATTCCGGCCAAGTTCCTCCACCTAATATTATGTTGCGAATTAATGGAAATCGTTCCTTGTCATAAATTGGACAACTAAAAAGAAGGTGAGGAAAGTCCTGTAGTGTCTTTCCGTCACATTTGCATATGTCGGTGTCTGAAATGTGAAAACGTTTGAAGTATTGTCCCGTTTGTCCGTGTCCTGTCAGGATTGAGTCATTTTTAGTCTGAGCTTTTTAGTGTATTAAAGTTTGTATTTGTTATAGTGGGTATGTATTGGTGTAAGTAATATGATTTGTTTGATTGTGTCCAGTGCTCGTTCCATTTTCGTATTGTCTCTTTTCTCATTTCACGTTTAAAATATGTGAGTGGTATTTTTGCGAGGTTTGTAGTAAGTGTAGTGTCTGTTGCTGCTTGTTTAGCAATGTGGTCTGCCAGTTCATTACCTAAAATACCTGAGTGAGCTTTAACCCAATTCAGTTTAATTGTAATGTGTATATCAATAAGTTTGATGAGATTCCGTTTTATGTCTTCTGTTAGTCTGTCGTGAATATGTTTTAAGGCATTTGAGTAAATTTTATTTTGCATATTTTAAATGTATGCAAATGTGTTTACGAGGTGTGATAAAAAAGTTCCAGGACTGAATTTTTATACATTTATTCATACAACATACAGGTTATTCAAATTTGTCTCCTTCGAAGTACTCCCCTTGGGAAGCTACACACTTTTCCCACCGGCGTTTCCACTGATCAAAGGCCCAGAAAACTCTTCTTCTGTAAAGGTGTTTAGCAGCTCCGTTGTTTTTTCTTTAATTTCGTCAACTGTTTGAAATCTTCGTCCTTTCAGGTGTCTCTTGAGCTTCGGGAAAAGAAAAAAGTCGGCTGGAGCCAGGTCAGGTGAGTAGGGGGGCTGAGGAATGACAGTCATTACGTTTTTTTTTACACACAAAAGGCCATCTTTAAACCTCTTGAACCACTGATGGCAGCGTGATCGGCTTAGACATTCATCACCAAAAGCCTCTTGTAACATCAAAAAGGTTTCAGAAAACGTTTTGTTCAGTTTCACACAAAACTTCACACAAACACGATGCTCTTCTTTCACATTCATTTTCATAAAATAGCCAAACTCTATAAAACTAACCTCAAACAAACTGTGCTAATGTTACTTTCAGTGATGTTATGATTGATCTGCAAACACAGCTGTGTTCCTGTTGAGTCAGGCAATACAATGCTGCCAACCGTATCGCTGTGAGACATTGCATTCCCATAGTACATAAAAAGTCCTGGAACTTTTTGATCACACCTCGTACATATGCGACAATTTATTTTGTATAAATACACTTTTTAAATGCATATTTTGCGTAAATACACTTTTTGAACTGTAATTGCATATTTATCTACATATCTGACATTTTTATTTTGTATAAATGCACTTTGTAAATGCATATTTTGGGTAAATACACTATTTAAACTGTAATTCCATATTTATCTACATATTCAGCATATCTGCATTTGACCTTTAAAAATTTATATGTTTCTGAGGAGACAAAGAATAAAATATAAATAATAACCGAATATTAGCTACGGGAACTCCAACTATTCTTTTTCTCCGCCGCCTAATGAATAAGCTCGCGTTTGTCCAAGTGCCGATTCTTCCCTTTGCGTGAACTTACACTCGTATTTGTTTCTCTTGGAATTGTTTATTCGGACTAATACATGTATATCGTTCTCGCTCGGCTCAAACACTTGGAATATTACTTCATTTTTCTTTTTCATCTTCTTCCTACCATGATTAATTACCCAGTCTCTCACGCATAGTGCCCACCAAGACACATCATTCGTCAACTGTTTATTTGTATACTCCTAAAATGCCAAAAATCACTCTTGGCAAAACGAAAGATCTTGTTGGAAGTTAATACGTGCGTTCTCAAACGAGACTTTTAAGGGTGATGGAGAAGTTTAATATTGTGTTTGTTTAGATAAAGTTGTATCAACAACTGTACGGTTTTTAGTAACACATAACATAAAAACAGAAAATCGCAAACAAAACAAAGATTAGAAGTACACAATTTTACAAATTTTTGTTACATAAACTGCCACTGGAAAGTCTGGTTTTGATACCGATCTATGTTGTATTTTAGTTCCAGCTGACATACCCCTCCAGAAATTAAGCCATTTTAAGTTTTATAACTTGAATTTCGCCTTGTCTTTTTATTATTTAATATTCTTCTTCCAATCTTTTCAACGCAACTAGGTACTTAACCTTGAGGTTATACTTATGTATAAGTATGTATTGAATTTTTTTAGTTTTCTAAATAATGTAGATATTTGCATATTTTAGGTATTTAATTGCATTTTTTACCCTATTTATTTGCACATATAATAATAATAATAAAGTTCTTTATTTATTCTGGGTCCTTAAGTCCCTTAAGAATAAAAAATAATGCACAATCAAGGGCCTTCAGAGCCTTAAAATAAAATAATATTTTCATAAAAAAGTAACAGATATAATAATAAAAAAAGAGCAGAAAAAATATATTAATAAAAAGTAAAAGAAAATTTATAATAATTGTTTACAAAAACAAAAATATTTCTTGCATATAAACTGTTTATAATTATAGTTTATAGTTTAAAACAACTAAAAAGTGGCTATTGACAGTTTTTGGAGGACAGGATCTGAGTAGATAGTAGGTGAATGAATGAATGAATGAAAATAAATTTTATTCTCGGGCCTTTGCCCCTTAAGAATAATTACAATGAACAATTAATGGCTACCTAGCATACCGTATATATAATTAAGAAATATGATAAAAGCAAAGAAAATATAATTAAAATTAAATTAAGAATTTAAACGAAATTCAAATTACAATATAAAAGTATTGTTACATATTTTAAAATATCACACAAAAAACAAATTATATCTTGAGGTAAGAATCTAAGATAGGTTACGAAAACAAAAATAGAGAAAATTAAACAACAACTCAATGAAATCAAATACAATAATCAAAGCTGAGAAATATAAATTATCTGGAAAGATAATGTGTCTTATCTGATAAATAATATAAATTATGCCAAAACCAATTCAGTGCAATAGTACTAAACTAATACTGTACAAAATCAATATTATATTCTGAATGTTCATATCTCATTTTAAGAGATATTTTCTATATCTATATGACTATTAGATTGAATATGAAACAGGTAAGTGAAAAATCGGGATTTGAAGCTGTTATGAGAGGAGGAATGGCGAATGATGGAAGGGAGAGGAATTCCAGAAGGTAGGAGCTCTGGATATAAAGGAACGTTTGAAGAATGTTGTGTTGAAAGGTAGAGGTCTGAGGAACGGGTTCTGGTTTTGCGGGAGCTCACTGACGATTTTAATGTTAAAGCTTTCAGGATATAGGAAGGAGACTGTGAGGAAAGAGATTTGTAAAGGAACGAACCAAGAAAGTACTGTCGACGGAAGGAAGGAAATAACCATTTTAATTTGGTGTAGTGGTGGGAAATATGTTCGTGGCGAGGTATTCTCAGAACGAATCTCAGACAGCCGTTCATTATCTTCTTTAATCTTGCATTTTGAGATTTCGAGAGACCTCCATACACCACACTACCATAATCAAAATGGGGGAATATGAGGGATGTAATTAACAGTTGGCGGATTGACTGTGGAAGGAAATTACGGGATCGGTTTAGGAGTCGAAGGGAGGAGATTGATCGTCGGGTAATAAGGGAAATATGGTCGTTCCAAGAAAGGGTTTGGTCTAGGACAATGCCAAGTTTATGGGATAGGAATCTATGGAAAAGATAGGAATTGTGGGCAGGGAGTTCAGAAGGACTTTAGAACCCAACACAATAGCCTTTGATTTGTCTGCGTTTAATTTCAATTTATTATCAGAGGCCCAAGAGGCTATCGTGTCGAGATCTGCTTGGATATTTGTGATGGCGGTTTGTAGTTAATTGGGGAAAAAAGAAAGGTAAATTTGGGAATCATCGGCGTAGAAGTGAGAAGAAGAAGAGGTGGTTAAAGAAGTGGTATTTGAAAGTAGAAAGGTTAATTGAATGACGAATATCGAGAGGGATGGAGTTCCAGAGAGAAGAGGATCGGATTACGAAAGATCTGTCGAAAGTGGCTGAGCAATGAGCAGGAGTATAAAAATCTGATTGACGGGATCGGGTTTGGCGGGTAAGAATTGAGGATTTGAGTTGAAGGAGTTCGGAAATGTAAGGTGGATGATGGGATTGAACGGTTTGAAAAATAAAGGATGCCAGGAAATACTGGTGACGGTAGAATGCAATTAGCCACTTTAACTTCGCATAAAACTGCGAAATGTGGGCGCTTCTCGGGATCCCGAAAATAAAACTGATATATGTGCATACGTTTCAGTTTCTATTGCATATAATTTACAGCTCTACTCATAAGAAGCGATTTGGCAATATACCCAATTTCAGTGAGACTAAGATGTAGGTACTAATCATTTTTTTCAATGTTCTAATTACTTTCGACATTTCAGTTTTCATTAATAATAACATTATTCATAATTTATCTTCAATGGGAAAACCCAGTGCACCTAAAGCTCATGGAGAGTTTTTATATTTGTTTTGTCATCAATGGGAAATCCCTGCTGACTCAGCTTTATCTTTTATCAAACAAATGAACAATGGGATATATGTTGCCCTGGTAGCGTTATCAGTCAAGTGTTTCAACTGCCACCGTCAACATCGTACAATGCGTGTGAATATTAAAGTGTACCTAACAGATCCAGATAAGGAAGAAGCAATCTTTTTCATTTCACTTACTGATTGCTCTGGAGATACCCTTTTTGAAGTTTTCAGATTTGAGATCGTCCACAAATTTCCCTCAATCAAAAAATACAATATGAATTTCTTTTGGAAGGGTAATGTATGATTTAACTTGCATTTGAATTCAATTGAATTGAATACATTTTATAAATACACCAATACTGTTTAATTGAAGGATATATGTATGTGTGTAAGTGTATGTGTTTTTGTGTGTGTATATATTAAAAATAGTGAAAAGAGGATAGAATTAATTTCAGGTCTCTTGGTTGAGCATTGTCCCCTAACTAAGAACTGTTACTGGTAATTTATTCATTTTTTTGTTACAGTTACTTTTAACGAACTGCTCTTTTCAACCGACTTAAAAAAAGAGGAGGTTCTCAACTCGTCTGTGTTTTTTTTTCTGTGTATGTTACGCGATTACTTCGTCAATACTGAATCAATTTTGATGATTCTTCATCAAATAAAAAAAACAAAAAAAAAAACAGTAAATAAGTGATTTTACTAACTGTTTTTTTTTTTTAAAAAGTGTTGCGTTGATTTCAAAATATTTTTTATGGCCCCACCTCTGAAGTATGCCCTACTGATCTAAAAAAGAATTATCAAAATTGATTCAGAATTGACCGAGTAATCGCGTAACACACACAAAAAAAAAACAAAAAACAAAAAAAACAACAAAAAAACAGATGAGTTGAGAACCTCCATCAATTCTTAATAAATTTTGATGATTCTTTTTTAGACCTGTAGGGCATACTTCAGAGGTAGTCCCATAAAAAATATTTTGAAATCAACGCAGCACTTTTTAAGAAAAATCAAAAAAACCAGTTAATAAAAATCACTGGATAAAACCTTACATTTTAAATATATTTATGATTATGATTATTTAAAATCTCCATGGTAACTAAATCTCAATTATTAACAAAAATAATTTACATATACAGTCAACTCTCGATGTGTTGTACTTCGATAAGCTAAATAAGTTAAATAAGTCGAACAAAATCTGCGGTCGGAAGTACATTACACTTAAATTTCACCTCAATGAGACGATTTCAGACAAAGAACGTGAAAAATTGTGTCGAAAATAAGTAGAACTGAAAAAAAGGGTTCAAAAGAGAGAATTTCTAGGACCACCTCTATGAAACGAACTATTAGAAGTCATCGCCTCTATAACTCGAACTCAAATTATAAGAATCTCATGTTTAATTTGTTTTCCTGTTTTCTGTCATTGTTTGTCTTTTCAGTTCATAGTGGTACTTCTACTTTTAGGCACCCTCAGATAAAAGCGCAATTCAGTTGAAAGTTATATGATAAATTGGTGCCAGGTATTTAATTTTCTTTATCAATGATTTTATACGTATGTACAAAAAACATACACATACCCATTAATAAAAAATATACGTAATGATTTCAACTCCCATTTCGTGTTCAATTCTCCCAATTACATGAAGGTAAGTGGAATGATAACCTCGATAAGTCTTTGTTCAGTAACTCGAACTATTTTTCAGAGTTGCTTGAAGATCGAGAATTGACTATATTAACAAAAATATACACACCACTAAAAAGTGAAAAATAAAAATAATTTTTAGAGAAAAAAACAAACCGACTTCAAGATTAAACCTACATACACAAACTTAACTAAAAAATAAAATATAACATTTTAATTGCTTCGAAACAAAAACCATTAAATGAAAATCAATGAAATTATCGATACTTGTATACCTATTCACAATTTATGATCACTTATTTTTGGAGTCAGTTATTTTATACATATATAAATATAAATGGCGGTAAAGAAGGATTTTTCGAAACTCTCAGAATTTTAGATACGGCGCTCTCTTTTGATTTATTATATAATCATCTATACAAAAAATAATTTTGAAACTATTACTTACTTGTTCGGATTCTTTAATATATCCATATTTTGAGATGAATTCTCCTTGTTCTAACTACAGTCTCAGATTGGCAACTATGGAATGTGATCCTTCTTTCTCGTAACCTTTCCTTTGTTTCTTGGAAAGCATATAGTTTACAGGGTTATTTTTCTTATTGATTCATATCATATTTAAATAACATTTTTTTTTTTTTTTTTTTAAATTAGATGCAGAAGGTGATAAAATCCTAATAAAAACTCCGAATGAATTCGATGCATATCTCAATGAAAATAAATCTGAAATAAAGAAGATATATATTACATTACGAGAAAAGGAAGGTTGGTGAGAAATTCATTGTAAATATATATTTTATTTTGTCTGATTGTAGTTAATATATATAATACTTAATAATACTATATAATAAGTAATATTTGTTTCTAAATGTTTATTCATAACTTACTAAATTTTAAAAAAATCATCACTACATTCTTGTTTTGTAACAGGAATTTTTTTTTATGAATATAATTTATTTATGTATATGTATTTATTTATTTATTATGGATAAATTTCTTGACTGTTACTATTAGATGTTTAGTAATTTTTTTGAGGTTCAGTCACGTTTCGAGACTATATTGTTCTCATAATCATGCCCTACAGTGAAAAAAAACAAAAACAGGTTACAATAAAATTATATAAGTTATTTCAAAACATAAAGTTAGTTACAATATAAGTATATAACAACATATGTTAGAATAATAAAAATATATATCATTACAGAATATAGAGTAGTTTGAAACTACTTACAATGTTACTGGTGGATATGGTATCACCTAACTAAACTTTAACAATTCTAGTACACAACCGAGCTGGGGAATTTTTGAAAAATAGTTAAAAGGTTAGGGGGTGATTTTCCAAAACTGGTGGTATTCCCAAGATGCTGGTACAAAAAAGGATTTCCGTATTTTGGTGTAATATACGAATAGAAAAATCATTATTAAGATATATATTAATGTAAATGTATATTATTGGTCTGAATGTATTAAATTGGAATAACAGGTGTTGAGATTTAGAGCTCTGATTTTTTGTTTATTGCGATGTTTTTAAATTTTTTTATGGTTATCATTTCTTTAATATTACGTTTTAAATTATTTTGTTCATCGTAAATAATTTTTGGGGAATCAAACTTAAATGAATGTTTTGTTTGCATGTTATGTTTGGTGACAGCTGTTTGATCAGGTTTATTCGGTTTTTATTTATAGGCGTGTAACTAACTGTATTTATCACTTGAGGTACACCATGATGGTATAGAAGGATCAATACAATTAGGATTGATGAATTAATTGCCACTTCCATTGAGATTATTTTATTAAAAAACTAGTTTCGAATGCTAAACATTCATCTTCAGTTCTAAAACATACAAATGTTTTTCAACACATCAGTACTATGTTACATAGATTATATATATACTAAAGTTTTTTAAAAAAGGTAGGACAAGAAATCAAACATGGGCACTCACCTTCGAGGTAACTATAACAGAAATGGACTTCTCACTGAATCCGTGAGAAGTAAAAGGGAGCAGCAGGCAGGTTAAATTTTTGATTTACAATGGGGTTTCCCTTATGACTCATTGGATTTTTCCGTTCCTATTGGAAAACAATTTAAAATAGGGCTATTGGATATGTTAATCTAATCATTTAAACAAAAAAATTTGGATCGGTTTTAAATGATTTTATTATTTCTAGTGATTCAAAAGTATTTAATTTTAGGCTATTTTCATTTTGATGGATAGCGAAATTGGAATATCGGGTCTTATTAATGTATGCTCTTGTATGTTCTTTTACTCTTTGATTTACCGATCGTCCAGTTTTTCCCGTGTATTTTGCTTCAACAGTCATTACATTTTAATTCGTATACGTCGCTTTTTTGGAAAGGGTCTATTTTGTCTTTCGGTGAAGAGAAGTATGATAACAATGGTTTATCTATTTTAAATGCAGGGTTTAAACCTAATTTTTTTAGTTCTTTCCTGACTTTAGTGGATATTGGGCCATAGTATGGTAACAAAATATATTTTTTAGGGGTAGCTTTATCCTCTGGGGGTGTTATGTATATATTATTCATAGTTTTTTTTACGTATTTGTTTTCTTAAAATATTATCGATTGTGGTTTTACTGTATCCGTTATTGTTAGCTATAGTGTATACTGTTTGTATTTCTTTGTTATAATTTCGTTAAGGCGGTATATCATGCTGTGAAATGCGGCGAGTTTGTGTGTTAATGGTCGCTTGGCATTGTTGTCTATAACTACATCTGTTTGTGTGGGTTTCCTGTATATACTAAATTCATGTTGTTTATTGTTTATGGATATTTCAATGTCTAAAAAATTTAAAGTTTTGTCGTTCTCTAACTCCAGTGTGAATTTAATTTAATTAAGGGTGGATTTCGTTTAAGAAACTATTAATTTGCCTGTTCGTTCCAGACCATAGGCAAATTATAACTGTATTTACGTTGATAAACACCACGTTTGAGATATTGTTGAGATATGTACAGAAATAAAACTTGTCACAACTACGGTATTTCGTAAACAATATTATACTGTAATTCCAATTCGTTATTTTTTTTATTTTATTTAATTCCTCCTTCTCATGTTATCATATTTACTGAAGTTCTTTATACAATTAACAGTATTTGCATGTCTCATGTTCCTCATATATAAATACCTTTGTATGAAAATATGCAAGCCAGAACATTGTACTACCATGTGATACAATTTTGTTATTCTTAGGGGATAATACGTCCCAGAATAAAGATAACTTTTTTTTTTTTTTTTCATTACATGAAATTAACAGTGGAGCTATTAAAATGTAAACAAAACTTTAGTGACATTAGTGTACCATAACATTGTAAACACAAGGAGACAATACCTCTTTGACTACAGCTGAAAATTCCGATTTTTACGAATAATTCAAATATAAATTTTAAGGTTAAGGGAGAAACCCCTGGATATACTTTAAGTTATAGCCTTTTCAAGGAACCGATAGAATACTCGCCAAGCGGGGCTGGATGGGTATGGCTTTTATAGTCCAAGCAATGAAGACCAAAAAAGGCCGAATAGGGGACATGATTCATGTAGAAGCCAATTTTGACACAGTTGTAGGGGGAGGTGTCCTTAACAACATACTAAAAGTTCTGGGGGTGGGGGAGCTCTAAAGCTCGGTTTTTTTAGATTTTCGTTAATAACTCGAAAACTCTTGCCTCTAGCGAAAATATGTTTAAGTACTAAATTAATTTACATAAAATTGTTTACAAAAAAGGTTCTATACATTTTTTTCTGGGATCAATGCTTAAGAAGATATAGTGGGGGGATATGGAAAATGTAAAAAAAAAAAACACGTTTTTATTGTTAAAATTTATGTATTTATTGTTAAAATTCCAATGTTTATGGTTATAAATGAATAGTTTATTATTATTAATTGAATACTTATTGCTAAAAATAAAATTATTGTCGTTAAGCCAAATATGCTTATTATAGTTCTTGCTGTAAGTCGCACTTTTCCTCAAAAACATGTTTGTCGGCACTCTTTTGGCTATAAATTCGAAACTATTTGTCTAATATCGAATTTATTTTTTTCATCATAAAGCTGGTTAAATTTATTATATATTATATTTAGTTTTAATTACGTTCCGTGAAATATCCATTCCACCTCGCTGAATTCTATCTGAATTGTTCTATTTCGAATTTCTTTTTGTCAGCTCATAGCTGGTTAAATTTGATATTAGATTCTATATATCAAATTTTGATAAAATTCCGTGTAATACCCATGCCAGCACGCTAACAACTGCAAACTGTTATAAAATTCTAGTTTTTTTGTTTTGGCATACTTTCTCTATAACTCCTAAACAATTTGTCCGATCCCAAATTGCTTTCTTTCATTTTAAAGCTACTTAAATTATCTATCAGCTCTTATCTACGACTTTTAATTATATTCCGTGTAATACCCATGCTAGCATACTAAATGTGTATGTTTTGGCAAAACATGACGTTTTTGATATGTTAAGTGGGCTGGCGTGGGTATTACACAGAACGCCCCCCCCCCCCCACCCTTAGCTCCACCCCCACCCACCAGTACTTTTAGTATGTTGTTAAGGACACCTCTCCCTACAACTGTGCCAAAATTGGCATCTATATGATTTAATTCCTCTAAAAATCCTTCGTTGCTTGGACTATTAGGTGAGGCTCTGTTAGTGTTGCTCGTATCAAACATTTGACGATAGTTTCCTTATAAAAAAATTAATGGAGAATATTTATGTTATAAAACATTTGTCACAAATGCCCACCGTTAGGAGCTATATTGTTTTGAATGAAAAAAGTCACGTTTCGCCAACACATTAAAGTGTAAGGGCTTCTTTCTCACGCTATATGGTGCTAGGATCGAAACTTAGCCGATAGTTTCGCTCTCAGAAATTTGATGGGGAATATTTTTTGTTAAATAACATTTGTCTCTAGGACCTATCGTTTAGGAAATCCCTATCCCCCCCCTTTCAACTTTGATTATTTCAAATAATCATCGATTGTTAATATAATTTAATTATTAATTTATTTTATTTGATCCTTTTAGTTCTAAAATCTTTTTTTTTTTTTCCTTTTTTTAAAGATTATTTATTGAAATTTACAACTGTATATACAATATAAAATATAATACATCAAGTAAATGTGATAAAATAGATAAAAATGACACGTCATTTGTTTTTAAAGCAACTGCCCATTGGTAGCACTTATTAAGGTTCTATATAATGAAGTACTATGTTAGAAGGTCCCGAGGCCATCTTCTTTTCAGGCCCTCAGAGGGTTATCTGGAATGGAATAAGAAGCAAGTTGTGATAGTAATGGATTTGAATGGTTGTGGAGTTTGCTATGAAATTGATATCTGGTTTGAGCTAAGTCAGAAACGTAAGGTATATTATGGATTGGATGGTTTAGTGGAGTCCCAAAGCTCAACTCCGTATGTCCAAATTGGTCTAATTATTATTATGTAAATGAGTTTTGTAATTTATTGGAAGGTTGGAACGTTTGTCAAGTAAATGTTAAAGGAGTCAATAACGACGGGCAGTTTCTTGTTTTAATCTTGTGTGTGGATTCCAAATAAGACGTTTGCCCAAGTGGAGTCCTAGGTAACGGATCTGTTCAACGGGGATAAGTGGAACAACATTAACAGGAAGTCGTAGGTTTACGACGTAGGGTGAAGGTTATTTGATGGGATTTATTTTGATTCTTCATTTTTGACACCGTTCTTGAAGTTTTATGATATGGTATTGGAGTGTCTGGGAGGCAATGAGGGGATTATTGTTTACTGATACCTAGGGCTGTGAAATATATCCTAACTAAATAAAACATCTAATATTATCAAAATATATATGTTTTGAGGCATTCGGAATACATTTGAGCTATTTTTAATTTGCATATTCGTGCATATTTTTCCTGAAATGCATATTTTTACATATTTTGAACTAGACTTGCGTATTTATCAACATATCCGCCATATCAGCATTTGGCATTTGAATTTTTTTATGCTTCCGAGTAGAAAATAAATAAAATATAGATAAAAAACTAAAAATAGCTATAACAACTCCTCCCATTCTTTTTTTTTTTCGCCTAATCAATGCGTTTGTACGTGACGAAGTGCTGATTATTCGGTTTCAGCGAACTTTCGGTCGCATTCGCTTCTCTTAGAATTGTTCAATCCGATTAATTTCTCGTTTATACTTCGCTCAAATGTTTAGAATATTATGACTTCACCTTTCTCCCTTCTATCATTCCATTACACAGTGTTCACCCAGACATATCATTTGTAAACTGTTCATTTGTGTTAACCTAAAATACTGAAAGTCACTCTCTCAAAGATAAAATATCTTGTTGGAAAGTATACGTGAGTTTTCAAATGAGACGTTCAAGAGTGATGAAAACGTTTTACATTTCTATGATGTAGAGCGGTCGTTAAGCCATTTTAAATCTGTTTTGAGGCCCAATAGACGATCTATTTTGTTCGAA
Organism: Euschistus heros; assembly: GCA_003667255.2. NCBI lineage: Eukaryota > Metazoa > Arthropoda > Insecta > Hemiptera > Pentatomidae > Euschistus > Euschistus heros. The sequence continues at coordinate 632,327 of RCWM02000471.1, read as the reverse complement.
AACCTGAAAAAGTGGTTGTCTGCAATTCAAATCTACAACAGTGAAAAGTGGCATGAATAAGTTGGGAGTGCTTCTTTAAGGTCGTTGCGTATTGTTCTGTTCTAAAGTTTAAGTATTTTGGTTGTGATTGTTGTTTAAGTTTTCTGGTAATTAATATCATGATTTTTTTCGTTTTTAATGTCCCCTGTTTAATGTGTTTTATTTTTTTTTAAATAAAGGTTTTAACATTGGTTTTTGTTTTTTAATATTAGCTTTTTAATGTTTTTTTCCCCTATTGTTCCTTTTTTCAACACAATTGGTTATTTAAACTTGAGTTTGTACTTAAGTATAGGTATGTATTGCGATTTTTTTATTTTTCTAATGATGCAGATAGTTGCATATTTTCGGTATTTACTCAATATCTCTGCATATATATGTGCATATTTTTCAGTTTTTATTGCATATAATTCACAGCCCTACTGATAACAGACACGTGTCATCAGCATACGTGAAGAGGATGGTGCTAGGATGCTTCGGGATGTTTGCTGTATACACCGTGTAGAGGATTGGACCTAGGATACTTCCTTGAGGATCACCTGCAGATTGGGTAAAGAGAGAGTTCTAAAATCTAAAATGGGAAAAGCAGTAGATTATAGATAGATAGATATCCGTGATCTATTGTTTTTCTCAGTCAGGGAGAAATCCTCTCTTCCTCGGAAGAAACTGTGAAGCGGAATGTGTTTTGTTTTTTTACCTCACAGGTCCATTGAAAACATTGCTGGTTATTGGTATCACTCACCCTTTTCCGGAATATAGTTTGGTCACACAAATCATTAAAAAGATTATAGTGTAATATACCATACAATAAATATTTGATTAGAAGTGTTGATTTTAGATGCCATGGTGAGGAAATATAAAATTTACGTTAAAGCTACAGGAAAGGAAGAAGAAATTCATCTCATTTCAATAAATGCTGCTTACTTTGAGCAATATGAAAAAGTGATAAAAGCAATCGAAGAAATTATTTTCACCCGAAAGTATGATTTGTTTTGGAAAGGTAAAGTATGGTTCATCTTGTCTTTATTTTAGTCCTTATAGTTGTTGCGTAATCCATTTATAAAGTAATTAATTTATTGTATTTAATTGTTCAAAAATTATAATATTCAATATATAATTGATAAAGTTTCTAAAAAAAAATTTATATTATATATATATATATATATATATATATATATATATATATATATATATATATATATATATATCTATCAATCTCTATATATATTATATATCAATTTTTTGAAATTTACAACTGTAGGAATATGTACATCAAGTAAATGAGCTGATAACGATTATAATGACATGTAACAACTTGAAAAGAACTAATCATCAGTATCACTTCAATAAAATTTTACACTAGAAGATCTCTAGGCCATCTTCTTTTCAGCCGCCTCGGAGGATTATTGGGAATGGAGTTGGAAGCAAGTTGAGAAACTAACGGATTTGAGTGGTTATGGAGCTTACTATGAAAGGATAGGTATCTGGTTTAGGCTAACTCAGCAACATATGGAACATTAAGGTCTTCATGGATAAGCTTATTGGTGTCAATGTAAGGGGCATTTAGGATTTTTCGAAGGATTTTGTATTGTAAGGATTGGATACGAGATGAATTGGATGGTTTAGTAGAGCCCCAAAGCTCAACTCCGTACGTCCAAATATTTCTAATAACAGTCATGTAAATAAGTCTTTTGTAATGAATTGGGAGGTTTGATCGTTTGTCTTGTAAATGTTGAAGTAGTCTGTAACGAAGAGCAATATCTTGTCGCTTTAGTCTTGAAAAAAAAAAAAAAATTATTATTCTTGCTGTTATGTTGGTATATGAAATATCTTAGGGATGTCATTCAATTTAATTACATATAAAGATGATTAATCATAAACAAAAATTGTATATAAAGTGTATAAAAAAATAAAAAAAAATTTCATAGACATTTATTTTAAAAAATCGGTTGGGGATACAATCACAAAGGTGAAAAAAGGATTCTGTTTAAAATTCCTATATTAGTGTTCCGAATTTTCCATCAAACAACAAGAGAAAGTAAAAAAAATTAACAAAATTAAATTTTACTAACGGTTATAATAAGTTTTAATGGTATTTACGAGATTAATGGCAGGTTTCTAGAAAATGAACTTACTAATTGAGCGATATCTTTATCGATTCTACAAGTACATACCTCGTTGTTACAACTTGACGATCGATAATAGAGTCCGAATCGGGACTTTTTTCTCCGAAAAGTTTGAAGTACGTTCGGGCTTAAAACAGGGAGATTCTCTTTCTCCGGTATTATTTAACTTAGCGCTAGAATACGTCATTAGGAAGGTAATGCTTATGGGAAAAGGATTAGAGATGGGTGGTAAATGCCCGGTTCTTGGTTATGCTGATGATTTGGTACTTTTGGGCGAAAACGAGGAAACTATAGAACTAAACGCTACTACGCTCATGGAAACCGGTAACGAAATTGGTTTAGTAATTAATAGCGATAAAGCGAAATATATGGTTAGTAGTAGGAACGGTGAACATTTTAGTAATGTAGATATTTCCGGGATAAAGTTTGAACACGTTGAGCAATTCAAATATCTAGGGTCTATCATATTGAGGAAAAATGAAATTCAAGAAGAAATAAAGGCTAGGTTAAAAACCGGTAATGCTTATTTTTTCTCGGTCGCAAAATTACTCAGTTCTTGCTTACTCTCCAAAAATTTAAAAATTAGGATATACAAAACTATTTTACTTCCAACAGTTCTCTACGGATGTGAAACATGACCGCTAACGTTAAAGGAGGAACATCGCCTTAAAGTTTTCGAAAATAAAGTACTGCGTAGAATATTTGGCCCAAAAAAGGATGAAGAAACAGGAGAATTTAGAAGGCTTGCGGAACAACATTTACCGGAACAATGCGGAACTGCGCGAATTATATCCGGTAAATATAGTTCAAGTAATAGCTTGTGCGGCGGTTAAAATGGGCATGTAAAGTCCTTGGGTTTAATAATGATCGAATTCCGAAAAAAATAATCAGTTATGAGCCGTCAGGTAAACGACCCATGGGTAGAACGAGACGAAGATGGGAGGATTGCGTCAGGTCCGACCTGGGGGATTCAGGCTTTTCAGGAGTGGATTGGAGGGAAGTGTGTGGTCGACGGTTGGTGGTGTCGGCATCGAACCTTCGGGTTGGCTAAGCCTTAATTTAATTAATAAAACCTAGGAAACCAAAATTTGAACTGATAAACGGCTAATATACTGATGATACGGTTCACACCGAAATGGCTGCCTGCCCTGGCTATGGAAAGGTAAGCCCCCTCCAGTTTTCTATAACTCCATGACATTTATGAAGCCTCTCATGCGGTTATCCAAGAAGAGCCGAACAGCAACTATAGAGTCATAGAGTTATAATACATTGTCTATAACTCCATGTATAGAGTATAGTGGTGGTTTAGAAATACTGGACCTTTTATTTTGTAACAGGTATGGCCTGACTGAACGGCGTCCCTGTTACCGATATTCAGAAGTAACAGGAACGAGATACTTGAGTACTCACTTTACTACTAGTAACAACATTCATACCTATAACCTTCGTGCTGAGTACTACCCTAGACTAGTATTTCTTACTTGTCATCTCTACCTGTTACCAGATATGCTAGAAGAATTAGAAGGTTTAGTGGCGCCTAAAGCTCAACTCCGTATGCCCAAATGGGTCTAATTACTGCCATGTGAATAATTATTTTGTAATTTATAGGGAGCTTTGAACGCTTGTCTAGTAAATGTTGGATGCTGACTGGACGGAATACCTGTTACCGATATTCAGAAGTAACAGGTACGAGATACTCGCATACTCACTTCAGTACTAGTACCTATTACCTTCGTACTTAGTACTACCCTAGACTAATATTTCTTACTTGTCATCTCTACCTGTTACCAGATACTCGTTTACCTAAACCAGTATTTTTACTTACACTCTCGAACGAGTATTTTCAGGTAAAATGTCAGCTGGTCTTCATTCTATTAGACACGCTTACATTCTTTTTTGTTTGATTATAGTTACTTTTAATAATCATTAATATGAAATCTATATATAAGCAATTATATTATTTTTTTTTTTTAATAGGAGTTTTCCACTATTGTGGTTTTCCTTCCCCTAAATATCCCTCAGGATCCTTCTCCAACCTTCCCTGTCCAAGGCCTGTTCCTCTGTTATGCCATGTCCCATCAGGCTTTCTTCAACTCCGTCTCTCCACCTCACTCTGGGTCTTCCCCTTCTCCGTCTTCCATCCACTTCCATGTCCATTATCTTCTTCGGTAATCTTCCTGGAGGCATTCTTCTCACATGCCCGAACCAGCTGAGTCTTTTTTCCTCAATGGTCGATAGGATATTCCTATTTATCCCCATCATTTCTCGGATATCTTCGTTTCTAATTCTTTCTCGTCTGGATTTCCTCGCTGCTCTTCTCCAGAAGTCCATCTCAGCTGCTAGTAGTCTTTTCCGTTGCCTTACATTGATTACCCATGTCTCAGATGCATATGTCGTTATAGATTCGAATATTGATTTATATATTAGGATCTTAGTACTGGGTTGTATATTTGAGCTCCAGAGAACACCATTTAGCATTGCTGTGACTTTTCTTCCTTCTCCTATTCTTCGTTCAATATCGCTGGTGCAAGTGCCTTCATTATTGAACGTTGATCCCAGATATTTAAACTTTTCTACTGTTTTGATACCTTTTTCAATCGGCAAGGTATCTGTCGAGGTGCCAAGATGCTCTGTTTTATTATAATTAATATTCATACCCCATTTTCCATATGACTCTTCAACTCTCCTGAGCATGTAGTTAATGTCATCTCTATCTTGGGCCAAGATTACCTGGTCATCAGCAAACATAAGGTTATTGATGTACGCGTCTCCCCCAATCCCTATACCCATCCTCTCGCATTTTCTCACCCCACTCTCTGAGAGCGACGTCTATATAGATTTTAAAGAGGGTTGGAGAAAGGCAGCATCCCTGTAGTAGTCCTTTCGAGGTTTGAAATTCTCCAGAAAGTTTCGACCCCGTTTTCACTTGGCATGTATTTCTGTGGTACATTTCCTTTATAATGTTTACCATGTCTTCCGCAATATTAGCCTCTTTCAGAGCTTCCCATAATTTCTTTCTAGGAACCGAGTCGTACGCCTTTTCCAGGTCAATGAATAGACATTCCACATCTTTCGATTTCTCCAGATGCTTTTCGAAGATTTGCCTCATTACAAAAATGTGGTCTATGCATGATCTTCCCGCGGTGAATCCACCTTGGTTTTCTGTACCTTCATATTCCTTTTCTATCCTATTCTTAACGATTCTACCCAGGACCTTCATACAGGGATTCGTCACGCATATGCCTCTATAATTTGTACATATCTTTTTATTACCTTTCTTGTATATCGGGCATAGATACCCTAATTTCATTTCTTCGGGTATTTTATCTCCAGCTAAGATCCTGTTTATCATGGTTGTGAGAAGTAATGTGATTTTTTCTCCACCATATTTCAAGAGTTCCATAGGTATTCCACCAGGTCCTGGCGCTTTCCCATTCTTCCCCTCCTTTAAAGCTTCTTTTATGTCTTCATTGGATATTTGCCAGGTTGTACCTCTGTGTTGGTGCTCGGTTTCCTCTTCAAACTTCTGTCTATCTTCCTGTAACAAATTTTCAAAGTATTCCTGCCATTCCCGATTACTTATTAATTGTAGATTGGTTTTTTATGCGTTGTCTGTTTCCTCAGTGTCTTTAGGGCATTCCAAGCTTCTGTGGATTTCTTATATCCTAATTGTGCATTAATATTTGCACACATTGTTTCCCATGTTTTATTTTTTGCCTTTCTTATTTCGTAGTTAAGGGTCCTCTTTATTGAGGTATATTTATTTTTACTATCACTGTCTTTTTTTGAGAGCCATTTGAGGTATGCCTTTTTTTTCTCTTTTATAAGTATCATTATCTCCTCACTCATCCAATTATTTGTTTTTTTTTGTTGGTGTTCCTCTTCTCCTAGGACTTCGGTGGCTACTTTATCGGCCGTTAGCATGATGTGTTTATATATTTCTTCCGCATCGCCGTCAAGGTTCTCCTCAAGTGCGTGGTTCATTCTTCGTTCATATAGCCAGCGTATTGATTCTTCTTGTAGCAGTCCAATTTTATATTTTTTTTGCGTTATTCTTCTTTCCTCCTGTTGCTCTCGATGTCCGGTATCTTTTCGATTTCCTCTCCAAGGCCATTCCGTTTTCCCCTTAACTAGAAAGTGGTCTGAGCCACATTCAGCTCCTCTATATACCTGAACATTATTAATTTTTATGGAGCTATTTTGTCTCATTATAAATCCTTCTTTCAACACAAAAACATCCACAGATTCACCTGGACACAAAACACACGGAACCTTAGGTCCATGATAGACTACATTATATTATTTTTGCTAGTCATAAATCAAATAAAAAATATGTATGCTGTTATAAAACATCTAACATCTTAAATAATAATTTACCAATTATTTATGATCTTGTTGATAATTCATTAATGTTTTTAATTAAACTTTTAATAACTGTAATCAGCCAAAAAAAAATTTTTTCATTTAACTTCCAGCATTTTGTGAATAAAATGGTTGAGGATAATAAATAGTTTTATGGAAAGATTGGATTTTATAGAAACAATAAATAAGATAAAGATTAAAAAAAATAAGCATACATATATTTATTATATATTTAGCTATATACATATCATTATTATTATTACTAAAAAGGTAGTTGAAATTGTAAACTACTGTTGTAACAGGTAGAGATGACAAGTAAGAAATACTAGTCTAGGGTAGTACGCAGTACGCAGGTAATAGGTATGAATGTTGTTCCTAGTAATGAAGTGAGTACGCAAGTATCTCGTCCCTGTTACTTCTGAATATCGGTAACAGGTACACCGTTCAGTCAGGCCATAAATTATTAATTAGAGCCGATATTGAATAGGTAACAGATATGCGAGTAATAGGTATGCTAAAATATCAGTGTAACAGGGTAAACGATAATGTGTATGGAGAGACGCTGACATTCAGACAAGTAACAGGTACTTGTAACAGTTATTTTTTTGGACCTGTATCGGCTGTTCCTGTTACCGGTTTATATCGGTTTAGACCATTCCTAATAGAGAATTGAATATCATAGAGGGGGACAAGGCAGGGTGGGGGTATGCTCCAAGCCAAGGGAAGGTAGAGTAGTCTAGGAGGGGGGCTCCTTTCCTCTGCAAATTAAGCCAAAAAACTTTCCTTCTTCATTTTAGGTAGTGTTTTGTTCATTATATATTCTTTTTTTTTTTTTATTTTTTTTTTATTAGTAAACACCATTGAATTCAGCACATAAAAAAGGGTTTAGGCTTTAAAAGGAATTAAATTATACTTAATATCACATTATTTTATTATTTAGAATTAAGGCTTTTAAAAAAAAAAATATAACAGAAAATACATTTTTACAACATATAATTGAGGTATGAAGCCTACATGCTTTTAAAAACTATTTGTTAAAGTTTATACATTAAAGCAATAAAAAAACAACAAAAAAACAAGAAAAAAACAAACAAAAAAAATATACATTATTGGTAAAATACTAAAATTTGTAAAAATAATAACATAATAAGGAAAATATAAATAACATAATAGGGAAAATATAAATATAATAAAAATAATAAGGAAAAATAAAAAATAAATCTCTATAAAAAAACATAAAAAATAAATATACATATATTCACATAAGATTTATAACAAGTAAATAATTAATTTTAAATTCCAAGTATTCAACTCACCTTTAAAATGAATCATTTAAATAAATTTTTGTCTTAGTTTTTGTTTTTGCAACATTTCATTTTTTTCTTTAATTACTTTTTTAATTCTTATACTGGAATATGATTTCCCAATTGATTCAATCAGCCAAAATTCGTGGTTATTTTCAATACCTTGACCAAATTTTAATGAGTAGATAAAAAAAATTAATTTCATAACCATAAGTCATCAAATTTCTATTAAATTTGAGGGTGTATTCCCTGCTATTGCGGTTTTTTCAGCAACGCACATTGACATAATATAGTTTTTATTATACACAATAATTAAATAGTCTACAAGAAAAACAAACAACACTAACACAACGAAACTTTTGAGGACAAAGGAGGTTTGACTGCTAGACCTAGAGGAAGCGCCAGGTAGTGGGGGAACCATGACACATCCCAGGCACCTACTTGTTCTCTCTATGATATTCAATACAATGAAAAGAACACGATACAGAACTTTGAATCCTATCCTAGCTTAAATTTGAAATGCTTAAAACTCGTTCTAAATTAGACATATCACTGTAGTTTTTTTATTATTAAAAAAAAACAAGTTAGAGGAAATAAAAAAATAAGAGTCAAAAGAAAAACACCTAAAATTAAAAAAAATAATTTTTCATATCAACAAATGATATATAAAATTCGTTGAGTTTTGGAGCTCATAGTGAGCGGATGTGTGAATATATTTGAATATGGTTTTGGATCATTATTTTCGAAAAGAAGGATAGGATTTCTTAACGAGACATCAGAGAGTGCATAAGTATTAAATGACTTAATTTGTTGAAGAAATAACAAAGCAAATAAATTGAAAAATATTTTAGAGATAAAGGAAAGAATCTTTGATTTTTGTGAGGAATTCAGTTTGGTGTGCAAAAGGAAAAGAGAGATAAGTATAATTGAAAAATTATAGAAGTTGGAGAAAGCGGACGAACAAGGAATGAAGATGTTTTTTGTTTTTTTCTAAATAGGTAAAAGTGAAAAATGAAAAACTAACAAATATATTTTTAAAATAAAAGTTAAACAGAATAATGTTTTTTTATCAATGGAACTTCCATTGTTGTTTGTAAAACGAAAAACACGTCTTGCAATATTTCTATCTATGACCATAACTTTATGATTGATTGTCATTTCAATTTTTTACCTTGGATTAATTCGGCTCTATAATTTTGTTGGGCGATTTGTCCAACCAACAGGCTTTCTAATGTTCAAGCAACGCCTTTCAGGAATGATTTAAATCTATTTTGATTTAATTCTAATGAATGATTTCAGTCTAAATAGATACCAATTGTGCCAAACTAAGTCGAACGCTTGAGCTAAATATAACAAGGGGATTTAAATGCCAATTTTTGTGTGGGTAGTAGGGACCTATAATACTGCAAAACTAGAGTTGTAGCCGCCAATGTGAAAACCACGTTTTATTTTTTTCTCAGCTCTCAGTCAAGATAGAGAAATGATTCTTTCACGTTTAATTGCAGATATGTATTTCATTTGATATAACAATACTTTTGTTATGCTCAAGACACTACCCGGCTTTAGGGTGCTGAAAAATGACAAAATTCCAAGGAAATCCGCAGTAAATCAGTAGAAACTTTTTTTCATGAACAATTGACCTCAAATCTCAATTTAACGCACCATAAAATATGTGAAATTTTATCAAAATAAATTTTTTTTAATTTTTTACCCCTTTCGAGGGGGTTAAAAATTTGAAGTTGAGATTTCATTAACAATTTCTAAAGGCCATAACAACTGCTGTGTCCAACCGATTACAATAGTAATAGCATCACAAGAATCAGCATACATTCTGCCTTTTATCCATGCATATAACATTGGATTTACTCCAGATTTTAGTGGACAAAAAACGCATATGAATGAAAAAATCCAAGGTCAGCTATAACTTGAGATATTTCAATAAGGGGAAATCCTGCGCGACCTCCGGATTCGGGCTAAACTGTGCAGTTTTAAGGCTTCTAGATGACCTTAAAATTAATCTTAATCTTAATCGGTGGCAAAATATGTGAGATAGCGCAAATTATTTATATTTAGTAAATAAATTTAGTAAATACGCTAATTATTTGTAAGGTTTTTGTACCAATAGTACGTATAAGTACTTCCGTTGCAATGGAAATACAGTTTTTATTAATATAGCAATAATGAGTGTTGAACAACTAAATAAAAAAAAGACTATCGGTTTTCAAGCGATATGCTGAATTAGCTCAGAAGTAATCAGATCATGTCCTGGTGCTTTCTTTTTTTGGGTAAGTTTTGAATTTCTATTATTACTTGAGATGTTCTAAAAGTTTGTAATGTTATTTATCTCATTGATTCATTAATTGTATTTATAATAAAAGAATAATAATATTTTGTTATGTTCATATCAGATGGTGAAGGAGATAAAATCATTATAAATTCAGAAGAGGATTTTTTCACTTGTTTTGATATGGTGAAATCTGCTACTATGAATAAATTATATTTAAAATTAAAATGAAGGAAAGATTGGTGAGTATTAGAAATAATATATATTTTGTTTTGTCGAATAATAGCTGAATATTAATTTAATATTTATTTATTTGAATTTATCTTCATGGCATAACATGGTTTTAGAAATAAGTGCATTGATTCGCACTAGAGTCTACCCGTCAATTTTGGCGGGGGACTAGGTGGGTGGAGAGGGGGTCATCGGGCTCATTCGGAGGTGTTCGGTGGCCATCGGCTTTGGCATTCTCAATTTAGCCTTTCCTGTGTTAACAACACTCCTGGAGTTATGATTTTTTGAAAATTCATAAAACATTTAGGGGTTTTATATTACAGTTGATATTATTTGTCGTTATACTACTAACATATATCAATAAATGTAAAATAAATAAATAAAATTAAATAAATAAAATAAATCAGGCCATGAAGACTAATAAGACGGGACCTACCTAATTCGTTATATTAATTGGTTCCATTAATATGTCAATATTTATAGTGTCATTGTAATACATAGTAATGTTAATTATCACTAAAAATTATGAAACTTCTTAGGTTGTTTCCCATATGTCTCAAAACATGAGAACCAATTTTTTTAAAGTTTTAACTCAAACAGTTATTTATAGTAGCCATTTTCGTTTTGCTGTAAACGCCTAATTTGGCGATTATAAGGGTTTACAAGAACATATATCATAATTTTAAAAGTAATTTGTCTTAGTAAGATGAATCAAAAACCATCTTCTTTATGATTTGTAAGAAAAAATAAAGGTTCAGTAGTTGATTTCGTATTTTATATGAAAGTCATAGAAAATATGAATTGTTAGTAGTATAACCAGCAGCAATATTAATTGTTTTATGAAAATCCTAAAATTGTTTTGAATTTTCAGAAAATCAATTTTTTTTTAATCGCAAATTTTGTCTTTCAATAGCCGTGATGGGACTGGAGATTAAAATCTGAAACTTACATAAATTGTAGTTGTAATGTAGGTATATTTTTCGTAAATGAGTATAAAAATGAGTACCTATATGAGATTTAAAAAAAATTCTTGCGTATTTCTCTAAGAAAAAAAGTTAATTTTTGTTCAAACAGAAAAAGAGTCAAATGCAACCTGATTTGTTTTATATTTGTGTATATATATTAATAGTATAAACACAAATAATATCAACTGTAATGAAAACACCTAAATATATTACGATTTTTCAAAAAATCATAATTCCAGGAGTGTTGTTAACAAAGGAAAGGCGACATTGAGAATGCCAAAGCCGATGACCGCCGAACACTTCCGAATGAGTCCGATGACCATCCTGTCCACCAACCTAGTCCACCTTCAAAATTGACGGGTAGACTCTAGTTTGATTCGCGAAACAGTAGGTAGTAAGGTCTATAAGTTTCCGGCCTGCTCTAATCCCCTATCTTGAAGCAGGTCGAGCCCATCCATCCACGTCTAAGCATGCTACATCCATATTGAAGCAGAGATACAGAACAATTAACAGGCCGATGACCGCCATTTTAATGTTTTACACAGAGGTTTGAGTGCCTCCCCATTTGAAAAGTATTTTTTAGGGATATACTCTATTCACACAAAGTGGCATATTTCTATTAAGAAGTGAACCATTCTTTGGTGCAGTTACCGTAATATATCCATGACCTTCACTTCCTCAGTTGTATGAGTCTTTGGAAACTTGACTATGAAGGAAACTTGACATTACCATAATGTTCAAGATCGAATAGCGAAAAGTTATTACATTATTTTACAAACCAGGTCTAACTCCAAAGAGTGATTGGGTGGAGTGTATGTTCTTATTATTATTTCGTTACAGACGATCTGAGGATCACGTTTAAGCCACCAAGTTAGCTTTACGCTTTCACCAATACTCCTTCATCTGTTCACTTTTCTCTTTCCTTTCTTCTGCCGTCCATTTTCTCCCGTCTTTTTAGAGCTGTTTTATCTTGGAAACCTTCCCACTCTTTAATTTTGTGTCTGTAGTTTGTTCTGTCTTCAATTTCTTCTTTATTTAAACCAATTTCTTTTGAATCTTCATGTAACTTCCGAAGCCAGTTAGGTTTTCCTTTTAATCTTTCAAAATGTACAATTGTTCTTGTTAATCTGCTTGGACTCATTCTTAGTATGTGCTCATAGAACATCAGCCTCCTTTTCCTAATTTCATTTGTTATTATTTCTACATGTTTATATACTTCTGTGTTACCGTAAACTGGGGCAACTTTGCCATGCTTAATTTTTCCTTACAAACTTTTACCTCAACCAATAGCGTTGAAATATATTTCAAACCCATTATAATTATGAGGCTAGATCTTTTGATTTAAAATATATGCAACAATTACAATTTAATAATTAAATTAAATTAAAAAAATATAGAAAAGTAGCATTGGCAAAGTTACCCTACAATAGGGAAACTTTGCCAAGTATGTGAAAAACACTTAAAAAATAGAGATAGCGACAGAGAAAGGATTGTTTGAACTAATATGAAATGATAAATGATAAGGTATTAGTTGACTGAGAAGTATTTATTGATTGTTGGGGTATGCAGTCATAGATACACAGCAATTAAAAATAATATTTTAATTTATAATGCCGACGTTTTGACTCGCATTGCAAGCCTTCATCAGGGTTTCAGAGAGCGTGGTAATCAGAAAATTACATATATTTAGATTTTACATTATTTAGAACGAAACATCGCAATAATGAAATCCATTAAAACGAAACTTGGAATACCTAATGAAATTTAAAAACCACAAAAACCTTTGACATTTTCATCTATAAATGTATATTTGCCTTGGAGTTCAATATAGGGCAGGTCAATTATATAAATGATGTCTCCTACATGTAATAAAGCTTCATCAGCCACGTTTGAGAAGTAAAATGATCTTTCTGTGTTGTTTGTGCGGAGGTAGGATAACGCAATGCTTTACACTTCTGCAATATAGATGTTTATGTAAAAACAAACAAAATTATAGGTTGGAAAAGTTGCCCCATCTTGACCTTACTTCCTAGTGCAACTTTGCCAAGTTATTTTATAAACCTAGAGAAAAAGTAAAATTTACATTTTCAAGTTGTTCTAAATAAATATTAAATTATGTATTAGACAAAATAAATAGTTATTATTTACTTTTGAATGTATGAGCAGGACGAGACTCTTTGTAAGGGTTCCAAAACAAGCAAAGAAAAACCTGTAAACATTGGATATATCTGACTAAGCATAAAAGTTTCTTTTAAAAATAACTCCTCTACGTGATGAAAACACCAGCGCTTCTATATAATGGGTCAGAAACTTCACGAAGTGCCAAACAACATTTTTTTCAAAAACTGGCAAAGTTGTCCCATTTTACTGTACTGGGTTATATTTTGCTATTAACATTCTATGTATAAATTCGTTTTTCATTAAAAAATTAGCGATCTTTATTAGATTTTTCATTTGAAAAATAAAATTCATTACATATTTATAGAAAAGGAAAAAGAAAATAGTGCAATGAATAGAGATGTAGTGTATGAAAAGGACTAAGAAGAAAGAAGAATAAAATGAACTTTATTCTGTTACAACTCGTCCCCTAAGAATAACAAACGAGTGCAATACATAAAGCAACCACTTTATGAGTTATACAATAAATGATGAATAATGTAAAAAGATATAACCAACGTATACATACTATTTTAATATATATTACATAAATATTCATATTATACATTTGCTCGGAAGACTGAAATTTCAGGAGGTAAGTAAATACGAGGTGTGATCAAAAAGTTCCAGGACTTTTTATATACTATGGGAATGCAATGTCTCACAGCGATGCGGTTGGCGTAGCTCAAGAAACACCTGAAAGGACGAAGATTTCAAACAGTTGACGAAATTAAAGAAAAAACAACGGAACTGCTAAACAACTTTACAAAAGAAGAGTTTTCTGGGGCCTTTGATCAGTGGAAACACCGGTGGGAAAAGTGTGTAGCTTCCCAAGGGGACTACTCCGAAGGAAACGAATTTGAATAACCTGCATGTTGTATGAATAAATGTATAAAAATTCAGTCCTGGAACTTTTTGATCACACCTCGTAGATAATGATTTAAGGAATTTAGAGAGGAGTACTTTCGAAGTGAGATGCGTAATGAATTCCATAAAGAGGATGCGCGGATAATGAAGGTTTTTTCAAAGGATGCAGTTCGATGCGCAGGAGTGTACAGGTAACAGTAAAGGTGACACTACGTTTTTTTTCATGTTTTTTTCATGGAATGTAAATGTTGCCTAAGCTTTGTATTAAGCATGTTGGTACGGCTTGGAGGAGAATAAGTTAAAATAAGATTATTTTTTTTTATCCAGGTCGAAAACTTATGGATCTTATTACATAAATTGTTTCTTGAATATTGTAGTAAATAGTGATATTACATTTGTAGCTCTTTGCCTCATATGTTTTGTATAACCTCCTCAGTTCATGGTTACTGTTGTAAGTTGTTTATATGTCATTCTAATTAGTTTTTGTGTATGTGAAATTATGTTTAATAAAACCTTTCAAGAAGTATTACTTTCTTTCTCAAATATAATTAATCATTTCAGGGATTGGGGAATCGTACTAATAACAGATTTCACATTACAGGTTGAAAACAATGTTCCTGTCTCTTCCAGTGCTGCCTTTTCTAGTATCTTCTTTATATTCTCTATGCCTTTTGTGGACTAATTTACTATTATAAAACGCTTTTTGAGAAAAAAAATAAAACTAATTTTGTTTTAAAACTGAGAAATTTTAATTTTCCTATACTTTTCCTTTATTCATTTTTTTTAATTTTAACAGAGGTTAGGTTTATCAGTGTTTTATGAATACACAACCTTTTAATGGCTGTTGACTCCAACGCTCAGGTGGCACTTACTTCAACTATTTCGACCATGTCACATTCTGATGCCTACAATGAATTTGAAGTACATTGCCTCTCATTACCATACAACACATTTTTAGGAAATGAAAATCATGTGAAGAAAAATCCACTTAGACAAAAATAAAACATTTATTTCAAACAATAAGGCGCGTTATTCCTTGAAAAACAACATCTTCCAATATAAATAAAAAAAATAACAGGAAAAGAACAATATCTTGCAATATAGAACAAAATAAAACATTTATATCAAATAACTAGCTGAAAGTACCCGTGCTCCGCTAAGGTTTAGTTTTAGGATAAAGGACAACTTAAATTAGTAAAAGTTAAGCTTAACGTTGATTATTATTACTTAAATAAACCTAAGGAATTTCATTCTTAGAAAAATTTCAATAAGTAAATTTGACAATTTGTCAAAGTTAATTTTTTTCTATTTTAACATTCCTTGAGGTAAGCTTCGGGGGAGCACTACCATCTTACCCAGCTCCGATACTAGACCATCAGCTTTTCTTATGGCAACCTTCAAGTGAATATAGTCTCCACTCCTCAACTTTTCGTACATATCAAGCATAAATTGCTTGAGGATATTACGAAACTAAAGTTCTTTGCCTTCTCGCTCCATCAAGATATAGGCGTAAAAAAATTTTCTTAAGTCAAGTTATCTTAAGTGGTATATTGGTGTTTGAGTCACGCTGAGGGATGTTAATACTGCACCCATCTTCTCCATGGTAGAACATAAAACGATACTGAAGAGAATCAAACACTTGATAGAACTCACTGATTCTTATCAGTTTTTTGTCCCTACTGTGGAGAACAATGTCTCGTTTTTCAAATACATGGCCAACAATCAAGACAGCAACTTCGTTAGTAACGTATTGTAACGTCCTCAGTGAGCTTTTTAAGGCTTTTTATTAGCACTGATAACTACCTGGAAATCTTTTAGATCTTTGGGAGCAGACTCATGAGCAGCTCTGATGTCCTTGATATAATTGTTATATTCATGAAGAATTTTCTGGAGTTGGCCAGCCAATGCAGGTTTGACATTTTGAAAGTAACCACAGCAAATGTCTCTTTTATGGTTGTCATTATCAACAAAATTTATCTGATCAAAATCTCAGGTATATTATATAAAATGGTCTATTATATAGGTATATACCTGTACTCGCATGCAAGTTGACATGAAATGTCCCTCTTTTATCCCTTTTGCTCCAAACGATATGGAAACAACCGTTCTATTTCCAAATACTATTTAGAAAATACTCAGTCCCAGGATGTTCGTAAGTAAGGAGGTTGTGCAAGAGTTCAGGATATTCTTGAAAGGGAGGAAGTTGGACTTTTCCGTTACTGCAGCACATGACAGGGCTCTCGTCCTTCTATTTTACATCATAACACCAATTGCAAGTTGACCGTTATCCAATATCGACTGTTTTGTCTTGTACATATTCAGTTTTAAGGTCATACTTGTAACCTGAATGTTACTTCTCTATCCATGGCTGTAACCTTTCCATTGAACGTCTTTCATCATGTTTTGTTACGGATACACGCTTTACTTAAGGATTATTTTCTGAGTACTTTCTTAAAGACTTACTATGAATTTCAGGATGGGGTTTCTTATGCTTATGTACAGCCACTCTATGTATATTTGGATGATTCTCAGTATATGTGTGTACATCATCTCTTTTAACTTCGTATTTGCTCTCTTTATGTTTGTTAACTGCTTTTCTGCTGATGTCAGGATGATTTGTCCTGTATTTCATAACAGCTTCCCTGTTGATCTCTACATGTGCTTGACTGTATTTTGTAGTTGATTTCCTTAGTTGTTTGTTACGAACTGAATCCGTGAATCATTTCCTACGTTGCTTACTTTTGGATTGATGATTTTAATTCAACGTTGCAATAGACTCATCTAAAATGAGAACAAAAGTAGGTTCTAGGTTCAAAGAATTGAATTCAGAAAGGCTAGGTACAACTTGTTCCGATTCGAGAAATAAAACTTGGGCCTGGTTGAGAAAAGCCAGTTTGAAAAGGGCTAGGTTGAGAACAATGGTCTTATGACCGGAAAGTTGAAGGAACGAATGGAAAGATGGGGACGAAGCTACTGGTGAAGCAGTGTTGGTGGGTTGGTTCTAAGGAATATGTACATCATCGAACTGGCCCTACATGTCATCACAAGAGAACAGGTTAAAAAGTCTTTTAACCTCATCAACTTCCTCTCCATTGCAGGCTAATAGTTTCTCGTCACGAAACAATTCAAGCTTGTAAGGGTGCACCTCTGCAGCAACTATGAGTTCACAGAAAGTGCCATATAATAAGGTTTTGAAATGCCAGTAAGCGTCTAATCTATTTTTCAACTTACTAGGGGACGTTTGCAGTTGTAACTCACAGATTTGAATGCCGATTTTTGTGTGGGTAGTAGGGACCTATAATAGTGCAAAACTAGAGTTAATAGCCACCAATGGGCATAAGGAGCCGAGAAAAAAAAATAAATGAAAATCACGTTTTATTTTTTTATTATCTCTCAATCTAGATAGAGAAATGATTTTTTTTCACGTTTAATTGCAGTTGTGTATGCTATTTTTAATAAAAAAAAACTTTTGTTATGCTCAAGACACTACCCGGCTTTAGGGTGCTCAAAAACTCCAAAAAAAAAAAAATGACAAAATTCCAAGGAAATCCGCTGTAAATCAGTGGAAACTGTTTTTCATGAGCAACTGACCTCACATTTTGATTAAAACGCACCCTTATAAAACCCTTATATATGAAATTGTATAAAAATAAAAAAATATTAATTTTTTACCACTTTCGAGGAGGTTAAAATTTTGAAGTTGAGATTTCATCAACAATTTCTAACGGCCATAACAACTGCTGTGTTCAACCGATTACAATAGTAATAGCATCAAAAGAATCGGCATACATTCTGCTCTTCATCCATGCATAAAACATTAGATTTACTCCAGATTTCAGTGGACAAAAACTAATGTGGATGAAAAAATCCAAGGTCAGCTATAACTTGAGATATCTCAACTAAGGGAAATCCTGCGACATCCGGATTTGGACTGAACTATGGAGTTTTACGGCTTCTAAATGGCCTTAAAATTTGGTCTTAAGCGGTGGCGAAATATGTGAGATAGCGCAAATTGTTTACATTTTTTCAGAAATTAACAGCCTTCTAAAACCCTACAAAATTTTAAAGGTAAAAAAAAAAAAAGCGCGGTTATTTTTTTATTTCGACAAAATTTAGTTTCTACATGTTTTTTGAGATGAGGAATCTGAAAATACTATCAGTGTTTAGTTTAAAAAATTTTCTACATTACTCTCTAAAATGTACCGTTTTTTCAAGCAGAAATACCCTGATAATTTAGCAAACTTTACTTTGTACAGCAAGATTTTCAAAAGAGAGTTTAATTTGAGGTTTGGGAATCCTCGCTCTGACACATGCAAACATTGCGATCAATTTTACGCCAAGTTAATACTGGCTCGGAATGAAGAAGAGAGGAAACCGATCGAAGTTAACAGTCATCTACATCATTGCAAAGCTGACCAAGCATATGAGACTCTCTCACAAGATTCAGCAAACAGAAACGCTATAACAATATGTGTAGACCTACAGCAAGTCTTATTTACACCGATATTAACGCATGGCGAAGTGTACTTCCAACGCCAGTATTCTACATTACTAGGATTTGCGTCCCCTTATTGAGATATCTCAAGTTATAGCTGACCTCGGATTTTTTCATTCACATCAGTTTTGTCCACTAAAATCTGGAGTAAATCCAATGTTATATACATGGATAAAAAGAATGTATGCTGATTCTAGTGATGCTATTACTATTGTAATCGGTTGAACACAGCAGTTGTTATGGCCGTTAGAAATTGTTGATGAAATCTCAACTTCAAAATTTTAACCTCCTCGAAAGGGGTAAAAAATTAATATTTTTTGATTTTGATACAATTTTATATATAAGGGTTTTATGGTGCGTTTAATCGAAATGTGAGATCAGTTTCTCATGAAAAACAGTTTCCACTGCTTGACAGCGGATTTCCTTGGAATTTTGTCATTTTTTTAAAAGTTTTTGAGCACCCTAAAGCCGGGTAGTGTCTTGAGCATAACAAAAGTTTTTTTAATTAAAAATAGCATACACAACTGCAATTAAACGTGAAAGAATTATTTCTCTATCTTGATTGAAAGATAATAAAAAAAAAATAAAACATGATTTTCATATTTTATTTTTTTTCTCGGCTCCTTATGCCCATTGGCGGCTATAACTCTAGTTTTGCACTATTATAGGTCCCTACTACCCACACAAAAGTCGGCATTCAAATCTGTGAGTTATAACTGCAAACGTCCCCTTGTTAGCTTATCACCATATACCATATGACAATAAATCTATTATTATTCACCCAATAAATATTGTATGAGTACTGTTATTTTACCCCTTTGTAGTACCGATACAGGACAAACTACTTAGAAAATAATTATTATCCTGCATCTAACATCTAATAAGAAACAATGTACTAACAGTTATATTGCGATCCGTAATATTATTTCAAAGGATTTTAAATGCGTGAGAAATCGCGTTTTTCGCGAATTAGCCGCGATCCAGAACGAATTTTCTTAATTCCTTTTTTAGCGAGCACCTATGGCCCTAGAGAAAGCTACATACCAAATTTCATTCCAATCCGTTCGGTGGTTTCTGAGATTTTGTGTTGAATGTGTGAGTGGTATTTGGCAAATAAATAGTAGATTGTAAGTTATATTATTGTTGTTATTATTCATGTACTCATTATATTTTAATATATTATTATCTATAAAAGATTGATTAATATGCTGTGTCTGTAGCAACCACAGAATGAGAATATAGTAGAAGGGGCAGAGGCACTAATGCCGTAAGGTTCCCCTGGCTCCAGTTCGGCAGGCTCTCCCCCCACCACCTTCAGTCCATGCTACTTCCGTCTCAGGCTTATATACAACTTTATCATCTAATATTTAGGCTTCTACTCTTACGAATTTTATTGGATTCCATCAAATTGTTCAATTATCACATTCGTGCATAGTTAGGTAGTTTAGGAACGAAAATAAAGCAAAGTATTACCAAAAGAAATTTTGCTTATTGAAATAGAAACCAAAACGAAAAACTTTATTCAAATTATTTTTTATTACTGGCCTTTAAAAACTACTAAGTTATTACTTTTCGATCTTATTTTATTTTATCAATGATATTTTTCAAAAAATAGTGGATTCGTACTTTTTCTATGCAAATTTTCTATTCTCCATTTATATAGTTTATTTTGTTTTTCTTCAGTTCAGTTTTTGAAGACAATATTTGTAGGCATAGTTTTTCTTCTTGTACCACAAAACGTTTTACATAAGTTTTAAATTTGTTTTTTCTTTTCAACCAGTAGTTTTTTTTGTGGTAGAAAGTGAATTTTCTGTGAAGCTTAATGAATCAGCTGTTTTTCGAAGCTATACAGATCCTTCATCAAGTAGTTTTTTTGTGCTCGCTTATGTGTTTATTAGTGATCTCTAACATTTTTTAAATTTCTGTTCATTTGGAGACCTAATATTTTTTAATTGGGTTGCAAGCCTTTTTATTCCTAAAATAAAAAATCCAACATTAAAGTTTTAAGTTGAAATACCATCATGTGTGGATAAAGCAGGGAGAAAGCCTAAAAGTTATATATACCTTAATAATCTTCTGTCTCAAATGATCTGGGAAAATCAAAAAACCGACTGAATTGCACCTTTCTTTAGATTTACTCGAAACGAAGATCTGTCAAAATCGTCCTCTTTAAAATGTTTTGAACAAATAACACTTGTTTCTGTTGGCTTCCATTTTCTTGCCTCAGGGCTTGTACCCACTTATTTCGTTCCTCTTCAACTGAAGGGAAGCTGAGGAAAAAATAAAAGTTAAAATTGGAACTGTTTACCTTTTAAAGATTTATTCAAATCTAAAACTATATTATTGTTGTAAAACGTTGTCTTAAGGTGTTAATGTTTAACATTCGAAACTAGTTTTCAAATAATAGTAATTTCAATACAATTGGCAATTAATTCATCAATCCTGATTGAATTTACAGAATATTTTGTATCTACTATTGTTAATATAGGGGAGTTTTTACATTAAAGTTAAACAGCTGCACAATAAACTTATTTTTATTGTGGTGAAGAATTGTTTCTCAATTTATTAAAAAACTAAACTGTGTACGTTTGAAACGTACCGGTGAAGGGTTAGGGGTTTGAATCCTTGTTGGACTCTTTCCTAGAACATCCAAACGCGGCACAACACGGCATCTTTTAATCCAATTGAGAAATAAAAAATAAAAAACACATACGCACAACAAAGACCTGACAATTACCAATTGTTCCAAATAAACACGGGACAAATAGTGGTACTGACTGGGGCAGCCGGGGTTAAGGTGGTGGGGATAGCGCTCCTTGGTCTAGAGCCTTCTCCCCCCACCTGTCCACCGCTTCTATCATATGCTGTGTTCTGTGGTGGCAACCCAATGAAGTTGAACAGCTATGAAGTGCCGTTCCGACTTAGAAGTGGAATACAATTTTACTTTCCGTTTCACTATTGGAACCAGTTCCATTTTTCGTTCCGTTCCATTTTTCGTTCCACGTAAGTTTGACTAACCTACTACATACTAATAAAGGGCCGTTCCGAGTTAAAGACGGAATGTTAATTTACGGTCTGTTCCACATTTCGTTCCACGTCAGTTTGAAAAGCCTACTATCTATGTACCATGCATTTTCGTTACATCCCTTTTTGTGGCTTCAAGCTGATAACCTCCTCCTTCCATTTAATAATTAAAATTTCTATAGGTACTATAATATCAATAAGGTTTAAATAGCGAAGTATACTTATTTAAAAAATGTATACTTTTAAGATATTTTTATTCAATCAATATTTTTTTTTTTTATAAAAAGTTGGCTCAAGAATAGTGCACAATTGAGCGAGAATTTTTTAACTACATTGGTTCCCAGAAAAAAGGAGTAATAAATTCTTATGACTGCTCCATTAGATTTTAAACAAATAGCGAAAAAATCATTTAATTACATATGCAGTAAAACCTTGTGTGGTTCATTTCTCTGAATCCGGAGCACAAGGTTGTGGAGTGATGGAGAAGGGGGAGGAAATAAACAGCGGAAGGATCAACGCAACAAAGAAGTCGGAACGACCTTGGGTGGAACGAAATTAAAGATGCAATCTAAACTACACAGGTGGAACGAAAAACTTGAGCGATTGGTTTCGTTTCAAACCGGTTCAAAGCTGGAACCAGTTCCAAGTTCCGTTCCACACACAACGACCCATCATTATGGACAGCATTACTTTTATAAAGTAATTTCTCTCTTTAAATACATAATTAATTGAAAATGTTTATTTAAAATTTTTTCTTATATAATATATTATAAAAATTATATAATATATTATACCGTGGATAATCAACTTATTGTTGACCTTGGCGTAATATGTTATAATAAAGTGAGCTTCTACCAATTAACATGCCTGCTTCATCATATGAAGTTTTACTTTACTTTCCCACCTATGTTGAAGGTAATAAAAGTATGAATTGCATTCCCCCAATAAATAATCTAGTATGGAGTTTTCACCTGATTCTTACATTTTAGAAAATCTAGAGTCAAAATAGTGTTTTTGGTTTGTGCATGGTCTGTGTTTCTTTTCTTAAAAAAATGAAGCAAGTTTGTAAATGAGATGACTTTGCATTTAACAGACAACAATAAAAATCTGCCTATTCAAGGACATCTCAAAAACAGTTTCTTACTAGATTTCTATGTATACTGTTGATAAAAACAGTAACTAGATTTGTAGGAAACTTAAACTTTTCTCGGCCTAATAGGACGCCAACCTGAGGATGTGCAAATCCCGTGTTGAGGATAAACCTTAGAAACAGTAGAAGATTGTTCGTACCTAGGGACAGTTATAAGAAGAAATGGTAATATTAATGATGAAATATTTAATAGAATAAAAAATAAAAAAAAAACAATGTATATTACTAAATCTGCAACACTGTTGCCGGGAAATGAGAATTGGATAAAAAGGTAAAACTACACATCTTCAATACAATTTAACTTCCCATCCTATTATCTGGAAGTGAAAGTTGGCTCCTTCTCGACAAGCATCTAAGCAGAATCACTGCCGCATAAATGAAGTACCTTAGAAGAGTGGCGAGCAGAACTCTGAGGGATCTCATAAGGAATGAAAAAACAAGAAATGATCGAGGAGTTAGGACAATATGTGAGATCCTAGAGATGCAGCAGTTGAAGAGGTTTGGCCAAGTTTGGGGAATGAGTGAAGACCAAAAACCACGCGAGTTTTTCTAAGCTAGACCTACAGGCAAAAGACCAAGAGGCAGACCAAGGAAGGACCGAATGGACCAGGTGGGAGAGAAGAGAGGAAGACGGCTAGAAGCCATGAAGGTATTGGCGAGGGACCGTGATGCTTGGTCAGTTTGGGTCGAGGCACCTCCACACTGAGAGGCACAAAGGAGGTAGTAAAGGAAGAAGTTTTTTCAAACGCTATTTTAAATTTTTTAGGGATTGAGAAAAAGTTATAAACGTTAGAAAATTCAATTAGATAAAAAACGATTAGATCAGTTGGTATGGAACCTTGAATGAAAGTATTTTCAAGAACGGGCTATTGCAAATCTTTGAAAAAATAATATGAGTCACCCAGAAAAATCTAATTATATAAAACAATTAAAAAATCGAATGATTACAATATTAATAGTTACTTTTAAAATGACATCAATTTTCTGAATTAAAAAATAATAAAAAAGTTAATCATATTTAAAACTCGATCACAAAATACTTTTTTAAAATTGTGAAATACAAAAACACTTCAACCAACTTAAAAGTGAAGTAAAAATAGTGACTAAATTAATGTTTTCTAATTTTCTGTTATAACAGTAAATGGGGCGGCCAGGAGGAGAGGGTGAATGAATCGGGGAATCGTTAAAAAGAATCGGTTCACTTGTGTGGATGAATTGATTCAAGTTCGTTCAGTTAAAGGAATTGACTTGCCCAACTTAAGGGCAAATTGTAAACAAGTTTTGAGTAGTTCCTAAACGAACCATTAGAAAACCATAAGGTACTTATAGGATATTTCGATTATACCGATATGCAAGTAGTTTCGATACTGGACAGTAGAGATCGCTAGTGAGATGACAGCCAAGTTGCTCTCCTGACACTTCACTTTGAAAAGACTTAAACATCCTTAAAATGTTGTAGATGTGCTTCGTAATTAATTAAATCATTTTAAAGTATTTTTTTAAAGTGATATATTATACCTAAATAAAACTGCTATGCAGATTATTTTTATTTCATTTACAAATATCATTTGTTTAATTAGTTTAGTTATTGTATTCGCTACCTGACATTTAAATGTCAACATTGGCACTTGTTTGTAAACAAATGATGGTAACATTCTGATTACTTCAGAAAACACTCATTGAACCTACCCTGGACCACATGAGCTCTCACTAGTTTTATTAACTAGAAATTGAAAAGAGATTTTGTCCTGTGCCGTTGTCGTTACAGAAAAGAATGTTTTGGTGTATCTGAGGGAAATGAGGGGATCATTGATGTGTTGAAGAAACACTACATACCTTTTTACATAAGGATTTACAACGCAAATGGAAACCATGGATCAAACTGGTTTGTATATTACTGTTTTATATTTTACAATTACTTTCTCTAACTTGGCTACAATAGAAAATTCTGAATTTTAAACTAAGAGATAAGGTTATTGGTCTATCTGATAGGTTCAATTTTATATTTACAAAAACTAATTCATAAACTTTATTGTCTATCTAAGATGTATTTCAAATCAATCTTGGAAATTTATGAACAGTGCAGAAATAGAGATACTCCAACTGCAGGTTATAAGTATTACTTCAGTTCAGTGGTGACTTATTTTCAGTCACTGTTTATTATACTATGTGAAATAGTTTTACATTTTTTCGATTTATTATCGAGTGAATAATTACTTTTTTACAAATCATTTTTTAAATATTTTTAATTTGCATTTATCATTAATAAAGTATATATTTACTTTTTTAGGTATGACTAACTCCGGTGTTTCTGTTAAAGAAGAAAAGGAAGAAAAAACAGGTTCTACTAGTAAGTTTTTCAATTGTGCCTGTTCATTTGTATCTTCTTATTCTTATTAATTTTTAATATATCATTAAAATATGATCAATTGGACGGCATTTAGCAGAAGGGAACCAATCCACAAAATATACCAAAATGAGTTAGAGGTGGTTTTGGATAGGATTAGTCCTTACTATTTTCAACAGAAAAGAACCATCTCTTGGTTCATGTATTTTAATGGAAAAATCATAGTCGGGAATACTATTTTGAAATAGAATATGACATTTCTATTTCAAGAAAAAGTACCAAACTATTTAAGATTTTCAATGAGGATTGGTTCCCCTCTGTAAAATGCCGTCCATTTTAATGTTGCATTTTACACTTCTGCTTTGAAATATTTCTAATACGATTTAAGTTTATGGTAAACGTTTCAGACTCCTATTTTTAATTTTTGTTAATATATTTCTATTGGAGCTCATATATTATGGTGAACTAACAATATGTATTTATATTATTTACTTTCACAGTATACGATATCATAGTATATGATGAATGAAATAACTAAGTAATAGAATGAGCTAAATATAGGTTAAAATAACTTTAAATTTCCACTTTAAATGTACTAAATAACTCTTCTTCTGTCTCTCACATGAGATAATGAAGTAAAATTTTACATTTAGTTTCAACCTGAAATTACGATTTAATCCCTTCTCTAAAAAGTTAGTTGTAGCCGAAATATTGGCTTTACATTGCCCAGGAAAATATTGATTAAAATTATTTAAAATAAAAGGGAAAGTAGTCACTTAGAGAAGATGGAGATCTCATTTTAGAAGAAATTAATTGTCTTATTTTACAATTATAAGCAATCAAAATTAGTAAGGTTACAATTTCTGTATATTGTACTCAGAGGAAGGAAATCAGTTAGGTATTCTTTGTTAACTTGATAAAACTTAAGGAATAGTTTATTAAGTGTGATGTATATATATTTATTGTCAATATACACACACATGTGTCTGTGTGTGTGTGTGTGGGTACATCATATGGATTACTACAAAGTGATAAAAGTTGTAAAAGGTTATATTTTCCTAAAATTACTTTTTTTTACTCGTAATAACTTAGAAAATGCATCCTATCCTATTTAAGATCGTCTTAGGTTAGCCTTCGAGCAGAGAGGATTAGAAGCTTTAGCATGGAGGACAGATAAGAGGCTTTAATTTTATTATATATACTTTAGTTCTATCTTTTCTTTTTCTTTTATTTTTTTAATTAGTAAAAGTTGATTAATTTATATTACACCATAAATTTACTATATTTATTAAATTTTATAAGTTATAATATAAAAAAAGAAGAATGTCAGCGAATAGCGATGGTCGGGACGATATCCCCCCCCCCGATAAAAATCAGTTAGAAATAAATTATTTAGCTCATGATAGTAATTTAGTACACAATTTTGCTAATAATAATTTAGTTCAAGATACAAATATTGATTTAACTGTTAACGAAAGTGAAATGGATTCAGAGGAAAGTACTAACGAGAACATTAGTTCTAATATTTCAAACAGCCCGAATGTCAAAATTGTAAAAAGCATAAATAAAACAAACACAATAAATAAAAATATAACAACCCGTCTGTACGAAGCAAATGATTTAGGGCCTTATTATGTCTTTATAGAAAGCAAATTAGCCGAAGGGGCCGGTATCAGCCGTATTCACCCTATCACAATAGGAAAACTATTACATCAATCTACTCCTGAAATTTATAACAACATTTTAGCAATAAATAGGACAGGGCGAAACCGAATAAAAGTGGAAACCAGGTTAGGATTGCATGCAAATGCACTGGTTACATCCGAACTATTAAAATCAAAAAACTTTTTAGCCTACATTCCGCAATTCATGCTGGAGAGGTAAGGTGTAATCTTACCGAAGAGGATATATTACAACATACTCAAAACATTATACTCCGAATCGGTCAAAGTTATTGGGGTTAGAAGGTTCAAAAAGAAAATTTTTAACAAAGATTTAAAAGAATTCGATATAGACACTATACAATCAATGTTAGGTGCGAAGTATCCATCATGTTAGGTGCGAAGTACATAGATATGTTCAATCGGTAATTCAATGTCAAAATTGTCTCCGATTCGGTCACTCGACTACACAATGTAAAAATTCAACACCCAGATGCTCAGATTGTGGCGAAAAACATCCAAAAGAAGAATGTACCCCCGGGACTTTATTAAAATGCATACATTGCAAGGGAAACCATTCCTCATTAGCGAAAAACATATGCCCAGAATTTAACAATCAAAAAAAGATAAAAGAACTAATGTCAGCACAAAATATGACCTATCTAGAAGCTAAAAATTGTTTAGAAGGGAAATCATTTAGATGGGCCGTTTTAAGACAAACAACAGAAACATTCCCAACATTGGAACAATCAAAAAGTAGGGATTTAATTAATAAACCAAATACATCCGTTAGTAATAAAATTAGTATCAACAAAAGGCTCCGAGTCACAAGTCCAGAAAGACAACCGAACAATAAACTCTTTGTACAGGCGAGTGAGATAACAAATAGTTATACGGCACCTTTGTTCCCAACAGTCCCTGTGTTTACTAACACACATCTTTCAAGAGATAAACCGACGGGAACTCCTTATAATAAAACAACCAAAGTACAACAGGTTTCAGACGCTATTTATTCTATAGTAAATACAATACTATCTATTAAAAATGTAACAATTAGTGAAGAAGAAATCAGGGATATGATTAAAGATAGAAGCGAAAGCCTACATATATAATAATTAATACGTACACGAAATAACATAATCTTCTAAACTATTAATCTAATTAATCTAACATCTAATCAACTATTAATTAAAAATTGTCACTTACTCAGTCAATGACCCTAAATATAAAAATAATGCAATGGAATGCTAGATCAGCAATTTGCAATAAAAATAGTTTAGTGTCATTTCTTTTCACTGAAGACATAGATATTGCCTTAATATCAGAAACATGGTTTAAACCCATAGATATATTAATATACCAGGATACAATCTAATAAGGGAAGATAGATCAGATGGTTATGGAGGTGTAGCAATTATAATAAAATCAAAGCTATACTTTAAACAAATTTTAAATTTTCCAAAAATTAACAACCTAGAAGCAGTAGCAATTAATGTAACAATAGTTAATAAAATTAAACTTAATCTGGCCTCGTTATATGTTTCCCCTAAACACTTCATCACCAAATCAGATTGGGAAAATTTTTTAAATAGCTTTGATAGTCCTTTACTCATAAGCGGAGACATGAACGCCCACCACTATCAATGGGGGTGTGATAATAGTGATAACAAAGGTAACAATTTGGTTTCAGCTGTGGAAAATTCAAATCTGATATGCTTAAACAATGGCGCGCCATCTTTCGTAAATAATTTACATCAATCAAATAATATTTGTTTAGACGTTACATTTGCCTCGGCAAACATTGCTAATATTACAGATTGGAAGGTGCACGATGACCCCATGGGATCTAATCACTTACCCATTGTCATGAACATTTCCTACTGCGTTGGCAACACTAAACCAACTGCTCTTCTTCAATCTAACTGAAAATGGTTAATTAATTCAGCAAATTGGGAAGAATTTGAAACTGTGGCTAAAGATAATAACTCAGCCCTATCAGATAACTCAACCTATGAAGATTTCATTAACTTTTTAAATGAAACTAGTATTAAAACTATTCCGCATATAAAGCAAGATATAATAAAAAATTTAGTAGAAAATGGTGGGATAAAGAATGCACATATTTTCTTGAAAACAGAAAAAAAAAAAGCCTTCAAAACTTATAAAAACTTTCCCTCAATCGATAATCTCAAAAATTATCAAAGAGCAGACGCTATGTTCAAAAATATTACCCGAAATAAACAAAAGCAATCGTGGCAAACATTTTGTTCAAGCATTAATAAAAATACCCCCATAAAACAGATATGGCAAAGGTTGAAGAATATAAATAACCGCAAAACAAATAATGAATTTTCTATTACCACTGGTGAATGGTGTGAGGAATTAATAGATCTTTTAGCTCCACCATTAGCTAGCATACCCCTACAACAAGAAAATGAAGAATCCACGAACTTAGAAAACAACATCAATAAAGCTAACGACACAAATGTCAATAACATAGCCGACGAGGACACAGGAAATAAAAAATTTTTAATATGAAAAATAGCGATCAAATTTTATCTAAATTCTCGCTATCGGAACTTTTAAACGCACTAAAAAATAACAATAATACGGCACCTGGCTTTGATAACATCCATTACTTAATGTTAAAAAACTGCCGCTAGAATCCAAACTCATCTATTACATATAATGAATAATATATGGGAATCTAACTCAGTCCCAGATTCATGGAGAGATTATTGTGTAATCCCGTTCCTTAAACCAGGGAAAGATCCAACATTAGCAACTTCCTATCGACCTATTTCTCTCAGCTCATGTGTTCTAAAAACTTTCGAAAGAATGATAAAATGTAGGTTAGAATGGTGGTTAGAATTTAATAAAAAATTACCCGAATATCAATATGGTTTTCGTAAGGGAAAATCCACCTTAGATAGTCTGTTGGCATTACACACAGACATTAATATAGCATTTACTAACGGAAAAAAAAAAAAAAAACAATAGCCCTATTTCTAGACATCACAAAAGCATATGATACCGTTCCGATCCACATCCTCACTAAAAAAATGAATAAAATAGGCATACCGCATAAATTTACAAAATTAATAACCAATCTAATAGAAAATAGAAAAATATATTTAAGAGTGAATAATACTATAATTTCAACCAGGAATGCTAAAGTCGGACTGCCTCAGGGAGGAATTTAAAGCTGTATTTAATTTATATTATTCTCTTCTGATTTAAGAAATTATATTCCGGAGGAAGTTTCGATACTACAGTTTGCTGACGATATATGTTTATATACTTCACATAAAAACACAATTAGTGCATAAAAGCATTAAATGAAGCGGTAAAAGGTTTTAAAAGATGGCAGTTAGACAACGGTATGGAAATTTCGTCAGCCAAATCGGTGGTTTGCCCATTTAGTAGAGAACATGCCTTCCCATTGTGGGATCAAGTTGTTTTGGGTGGAATTACTTTCCCTTGCGCTCCTGTCAGATTCTTAGGAATGTATTTTGACAGAAAATTAAACTGGAATAAACACGTATTGGAAATCATTAAAAGATCCGAGAAAATGATTAATACACTCAGAATGGTAAGTATCAATTCCAAATGGGGAGCTGACCCAAACATATCTTTATTATTCTATAGATCTACGATAAGGGCAATATTTGATGATGGAGCAGTCATATACGGTGAAGCCCCAGATTCATCATTGAAAAAACTAGAGGTAATCCAAAACCGTTGTATAAGAATTTGCCTAGGCTTTCTCAAATCAACACCTATAGATATCATGCTGAATGAGGCCGTCGAAATGCCACTAAAAATCAGAAGAGAACTTTTAACTAGTAAAACCCTTTTTAAAATTAAAGCGAGGAATCCTATATGCTACAATAAAATAGTAAATTTAAGTATATTAATATTAAGTAAGGCATACTGGCAGAAAAAAAAAAAATACACTCCACTTATCTTCAATAGTTTTTTAAAATATCAAAAAATGTTAGACCTCGTTCATTCGTCAAACAGATTACCACAATTTTCCGTTAACTTCGAAATGTTGTTCCAAAATTTTCACATAGTATTAAATAAAAAAACTAACTCCCTATCGCATATTGCAGTATGTCAGGAAACTAAAGCCATTCTTTCAGACAAATTCCCAGATCACATTCATATCTATACAGACGGGTCTAAAATCAATAATAGTTCAGGCAGTGCAATTTACATTCCAAAATATAAATATAGAGCTAAATTCAAATTACCTTCCGGTTGTTCATCATTCACCTCAGAACTATATGCAATTTTAGAAGCCTTAAAAATATTAAACAATCAAATAAAAGTAAATTCGTAATATTATCAGACAGCCTAAGTGCCTTACAATTATTAAACAACTTCAAAAACATAAATAGTAACAACATGTTAATAGATATTCTAAAATTACATAGTTCATGCATAAAAAATAACAAACAGGTCGCATTCCTATGGGTTAAGGCTCATATTGGGATTATAGGAAATGAAGAGGTCGATAAATTAGCCAAAGATGCTACGATTAGCGTCGAACAGGTAAACATTTCGGTCCCATTTACAGATTTGTATTTAGCAATAAAAGAAGATTGTCATAACACATGGCAGGATCAATATTCTCTGTCTCCTACAGGGCAATATTACAAATCCGTATTTCCTAGTGTCTCACGCAGGGCATGGTTTTCAAATATCACTTTAAATAAACAGGAAATAAAAACTTATAGTAGATTACGGTCGAATCACGGTTTGTGTAACAGTTATTTGCACCGTATCGGAATTTCGAAATCGGCCGCTTGCCAAAACTGCAATAATCGAGAAACTTTGCACCATATCGTTATGGAATGTAAGACATATACACCTCATAGGAAAAAAACTTTTTGAACACCTTAAGAATAACAACATGACATACAAAGAAATTATATCATTAAGCGGAAGAGATGAAATAAGCTACATATTTAAATATTTTAAATCAATAAAAAAATTCATTTAAAACATAATTAAGTAAATTTTTTTTTTTTTTTTTTTTTTTTTTTTTCCTTTCATTTTTACTAATTAATTCAAAGATTATATATGGCTGTATGGAACTATCCAATGCCAAAAAATTAAATTAAAAAAAAAAAATATATGGATTACTATTAGACTTTTATATCTTAATAATTATGTTGGAATTTTGTAATTAGTCATATTGTACTAGTCGTATTGTTAGTTATATGTTAATGATATAGATTTAAATTAAGGCATTGACTTAAATTAATATTTGTTTCAAATCATTTTTCAGTTCCCACTATATATATTAAACA